>JAKCPI010001880.1:0-144932 GCA_023213315.1 Euborellia annulipes | reverse complement strand
ATAGTCATAAAAGGAGAAAGAAACATATGTTCTTGAGAAAGTTATAAAATAATATTTTCTTTTCTCCTTTAAAAACGATAATGATAAGAAAATAACTGTTAATACCTTCTTAAGATAAAATATTATTTATCTTAAAATATTTATTTGTGTTAATAAATATTTAATAAACTGTCATTATTTAAATTATAGCCTATTTTCTCCATAACGAGGGAAAATTTACTTTCACTTGATGTTTTTATCAAGTTTATATTTTATTAATATAGATATTGATCTAAATGGGTATATTGATCTTAATTTATATAAATAATAAATCATAATACAAATCGAAAGTTTAGTTATAATATAATTACGTAGAATAGTGAATACTCTCCATCTCCATGGGAAATTTTAAATATCTATCCTTCAGAAAACTTTAGTATAAAAAAAATCAATCCTTTCTTTAACTAAGAGTGTTCTCGAAAGGACATAATTGCATTTAAAAAAGACACCTACTTAATAGATAATAACAAATTGGTGCGAGAAAGAAAACGTTTAAAGATAAAAAAAAAAAACGCCTGACTCTTAGACAACCCACTAGCACATCTGTTTATTTGGAAGACCGCATTGAAGGCGGGTCGTTTTTTTTTCTTTGTTTGTAACACAAGTTTAAATACAAAGGGTCTAGAACTCCCTCGAAGGTAGTAGTTATCAATTAACTACTTTGAATGAATAAATCACTCAGTTTTACCAAAATTTCTTGAACTTCTTAAACATATAAAATTAAGGACCCTTCATGCACTAGTGAAAGGTTATTTATTAATTTTTAAAAGGAATTTCAGAGGTCGAAACTGTGTGTCGGAATAACGATTCTAAAATATTGTTTAATAATAGACAACAAATAATACATTAATGTGGCTTTAGAATTTAATTAGGATACGGGAGATGCAACAGCCAGGAGGTTCAATAAAAATAAAAAAAATCAGATTTTTTTTGTGTCGAAATATATTTAGTTTCCGCCGAGATATATAGTATATATTTTTTTTTTTATAAAAAACATTCACACTTTTTTCTCATTCACACTCACATTCACACAGTCTTTTCGGCAACTGAGGCCATTTAAGACTTTTAATTAAGAACTTATACTCAGTATGTTTAATATATCAATTGGGGGTCCAGGAATTTTTTTTAAGTCATTTGGTATCCAAATACCTTAAATAAAATCATCGGACTGCCTGGAGTCCGAACCCGCAACGTTCGGTATAGAAGGTAGGCACGCTACCAACTAGTCTAACAATTGTAAGCCCAGTGGGCCTAGATATTAGAATTCAAGATGTAAAATTTAATTTATAAACACAGGAAAGGACCCCGCAGTCCGAAGATTTTATTTAAGGCATTTGGATACCAAATGGCTTAAATAAGAATACCTGGACCCCCCATATATGTATATTAAATCAATAACGGATATCGTTTAAAGTCTTAAATGGCCTAAGTTGCCGAAAAGACTGTGTGAATGTGAGTGTGAATGAGAAAAAAGTGTGAAACACAGAAAAATATATATATTTTGTTACCATGGCAACCTATTTCTCCCATCTTTCCTATGGAGTATAAGAGTAAAAGTGGTCTTCAGAAGATTTCAATGGCAAAATGAGAATATACATTTTATAGAGCATCTAAAAAATAATTGATTTTTGAATTTTAGTCAAAATCGTTGGAGCGAATTTTGAGAAAATCGAAAAAAAAAAAAAAAAAACTGAAAAAGTACATCAGTAAAGTACTAGTAATTTTTGGCCGATTTTGTTCAAAAGCTTCGTATCATGTCCCATGTGGGTGCTTAACTTAAATATAAAATTTCAACTTCCTAGCTCTTTTCGTTCTTGAGATATTTTGTTCACAGACACACAGACAGACCATGTCGCGAAAACCATTTTTTTTTTTTAATTCAGGGGGCCTCAAAACGTGTATATCCATCAAAATCTCAACATCGAATTTTTTACATGAATTCACTATTAACATATATAGAGGTAAGAGAAAGTAATAGCGCAAGGAATTATTTTCTTTATTAAGGGAATGCTCTAGAATCAACTAGATTGAGTAATTTGAATTTTTTTGAATAATTTTAACATTCGAACACCCCTCCAGTGAAATTAACACCGAATATTAAGTATCTTCTTTCTCGGGGCACCCATCCAAGGATAAACGCCCCTCAGTATTGCTTAACTTGAACTATTTTGGTGATTATTTCTCATCATCTCCCCCTCGTTTTAGTTGAAATATTTTATAATTGGACCCTGTTACGCATTAGTGTGTCAAGCGCCAGCTACAGAGATTTGAGAAAATTAACATTAAAGTTTTTTGTTTTCATTGGATTATATATAATTTTTTTTTGTCAATTGTGCAAGTAACATATAAATTTTTTTAGGATATATTTCATAAAAAATATTATTATAGCATTTGAAACAATATTCCGTGCTTAACTCATTTTTTAATTTTTTGGCGCTTGACACACTAATGCATAACAGGTTCCATTTATGGTCTGAAATATTTAAGAAAGAATTTGTAATATTTTAAATCGTCTTTTAATATTTTTTCAATCTATAAATAATATTAGATGAGAATAAAAAGTATTTTATTTTGTTTTTTATTCAAATGGGAATTGTAATATTTATTTATTTTTTTTCCTTTTCAAGAGAGTGACTCAGTCAAGTCGAGTCAGGCCTTGCCTTGCGCGCAGCTCTCGTCTTTCTTACTATAGTGCGTGGTTTTATTTCAAAGTGAATAATAATACAAGTCACCCCGATCATATCAACAGCCTTCTCACCCCTTGGAGCATCTTTATTAAAGGTAGGCCTAATTAATAAAAAAAAAAAATTATAAAAAATCCGATTTTAAACTTATCTTCAAATTTTTCGAGTATATAATTAATTATTAAGTATTTTATCTGTCATCAGGGGCAGGGGGAGGAAAGGGGGAGGGGAATATATGAGTTTCTATAAAAAATACTTTTTTATTTTTCTTTATTTTAACATTAAAATCTTTTTAGCTTATATCTTTGCTAACATTTTTTATTTATGGAGGGGTAGTTTAAGGGTAGAAAATAAAAATCTTATTAACTAAAATTAAATTAAATATTTATTAATAATTTAAATGTCCACGTGCAGGCTTTTGATTGCTTGGTGGCTTTAAGGCTTTAAGATCTGACCATCCCCCCACCCTCCCCAAAATATAGAATTATTATTAAATAAAATGAATAATGATGTAAATAAATATAGACTTGTCTATATTTTAAGATATTTGTCAGATTCATCTCCCAGTGTTTTAGAATTATTTTTTTACTAACTATTTACAATAATTTTTTTTTTACTTTCTCTTACCTATATAAGAAAAAATATATATAAAGAGAAAATATTGGATTCATGTCAAAAATTCGATGTCGAGATTTTGATGAAAATATACGTTTTGAGGTCCCTTGAATTTTCGCGACATAGTCTGTCTGTCTGGGCTCAATTTAAAGCATGAAGGAATTGAGCTAGGAAGTTGAAATTTTATATTTAAGTTAGGCACTCCCCTGGGACATGACACGAGGCTTTTGAAAAAAATCGGCCAAAGAGTTCTAGTACTTTACTGATGTAATTTTTCATTTTTTTTTTTCGATTTTCTCAAAATTCGCTCCAACGATTTTGATTGATTAAAATTCAAAAATCAATTATTTTTTAGATGCTCTTTAAAATGTATATTCTCATTTTGCCGTTGAAAGACCACTTTACTCTTGTACTTCATAGGAAAGATAGGAGGTTGCTATGGTTACAAAATATTAATATTTTCCCATATTTATAAATTTTGCATCTTGAATTTTAATATATTGGCGGAAACTATACATATGTCGACACAAAAAATCTGGTGTGACAAGCTCTGACACAACTTTCTATTACCGAAGCTAAAAGAAAGTTGTGTGCTGTGCGACCAGTCACACCAGATTTTTTTTCCAAACAAAATAAAAATTGGATCACCTTTGTTCCTTTACATAACAGTAAATCAGGAAAATATTTTTTTTTTTTAAATCACTCTTCAGTATTAATTGAATCCATTACTTTTTTTTTTATTGTGACTATAAAATTTGACTGAACTATGTGTTTGGTTTTGACGTTTTTTTTTTTTTTTTTAAATATACCAGGGTAATTAGAATTTGATTGCTCAGGACATGAAGCGAAACTCTGATCCGTAAAACAAGACGCGAGACCTCTAGCTCTGTGTTACTGCATAAAAATTTTTTTATCACTTGATCGAATTAAATATTAGATATCGAAATTTTAGTCCCTTAATTTAAGACATTTATTTGTTTTTTGCCCAGATTTTTTATATGTAATGTCAATTTAAATATTTTTTTAATTTGATATAAATAGAAATTTTATTTCCAATTTGATAAGAGAGATTATAAAAGATGTTCTTTTTTGCAGATTTATGTTCCGCCAGTGCATTTGGGGTTTGGAGCTGAATTCAAGGACTGCAACGAGCTTCTAGCGACCTTCACTGCCCCAAAGGGGTAAGTAGAGATTTCATAGTCTAGCAATACATACACCCTCCCCCGCCCCCTCTTCTTCACACATACACACAAATGCATATAAATATTATAATGACACAAACTTTCTTTTATCTCCGGTAATTGAAAGTTTTGTTCTGTGTTTGTCACACTCACCAGATTTTTGAGACCACATACAGTATATTCAAGTCACGACAGTAGGCCTACATTTCAATAAAAAATTCGGAAATGACTTTTTTTTTCGTATAGCCAACTGTAAAAAAACATTTTTGGAATTTCGTCTGTGTCATTTGTTCTCTCAAATTCACTTTATTTTTATTGACACTTAGGAGTAGGATTTTGTTTTGATTTTTTTTTTTCTTCGAACCCGCGACCCTTGGTATACAAGGCAGGCGCGCTACCAACTACACCAAGCCCGATGGCCCGCGAGGGCTAGAATTGAAATAAAACCATATATAGAGAAAGAGAATTGAATTGCATTTATTAAGAAAGAGAATTTGCGAGACACCATTTTTTATAAAAGTTTCAATTTCGTTTGAAATCTCCCTTTCCATTTTTCTGAATTTATAATTATTAATTCCCCTATAATGTGTATTACAGAGAAAATATTAATTACTATAAGAAACGTTTTTATATATTCTATTGCTCAGTAGTTCTTAATATTTATTGAAATAATAGAAAAGATTTGCTCTTTATTCACTACCTGACTCCCCTTTTATTTAAATAATAAAATGGAATCTTCCACTCTCCCCTCATATTCTCACTATTAATATAATTTAAAAAAGTTGGGTGGGAGACCTCCCCCCACCTTCTTTTTCAATCTTTTCTTTGCTCTTTGCAGTCGATTCCCCCCTCCTCACTAATTAACCAATCACGGGGTTGTATTCTTTGGCGCCATGATACACCTGCTATTAAGTGAAGACAAGACGCTTGAGCAGATCAGTAGAGAGGGGACTCTTGACCTAGCCATGTCTCCGCGCTCGTTTTGTTAAGGAAACCGAAGCTCTCTCATTTGACCGGCAGCCATGACGCCAGCCAGCAGGCTCCGCCGTTCTCTCTCCTTTCTCAATCGTTTTGCTTAGGTATTTCGATTCAATATTACTTATTATTTATTTATTATACACTTTAAACATATAATCTTTATAAATAACATAAAAATTTAACAATTCCTCAATATCTTTGTTGAACCATATATGAGTGCATGCCATCGGTTAATATTATATTCTTTGCTCTCTTACTTATTGGCAATTTCACATGTGCATTTTATTTTATCCGTTTTTTTTAAAGTCAGATTGTTTCATATACCATTTCAAACATGTATTTTTCGAGTTCTTTTCTCTCTTTGTCTTTAATTAATCTCTCTCACCATCGCTAATATAATTCGAAATTACTAACTAAAGAAATGAATATTTTTTAAAATACTGAGATGTTTTAATTAATTCTAAATGAATATAGTACTTGAAAGTGAAAGGCATTTTCCTTATTCTAAGCCTATAGTCTCGATCATACTTGTTCATATATTATAATATAGGGCTATATGAATGTCTTATATTTAAATTAAATTTGAAGGGTGGAACTTTTTTAATTTTGAAATGAAATGAATGCACAATAATTTACAGTGATTTTGCCCTTTTTGAGAGGGCGTAGTGAGCTTAACTTTCGCTGCGCCGGGGCATAATTACCTTTTCAGCGCCCCCCCCCCATTCGAAAACCATATAATTTATATGTGAAATATACAAAATTATTATGGAGGCGGTATAACTCGCCGAAAGCAAGATCACTCCCCTAAAACAGACTCGCCAAAAATCCGGAAAGTTTCAAAATAAAATATTTTTAAAAACCTGGTGTGACTGTCCCACCAGATTTTTTTTGTGTCGACATACGTATATATAGTTTCCGTCTATATTAGAAGATGAAATGGAAATTTATAAGCAGGGCTCGGGCTCCTCGGGCTTGGTCTAAAGGCTAGAGTGCCTTCTAAACCAAGGGTCAGGGGTTCAGATTAGGGTTTGGAAAAAGCCGGAAAATTTTGAAAACCGGTTTTTCTAAACTTAGATTTTTTAAAATATTTTATTTTGGAACTTTTCGGATTTTCGGCCATTTTTTTCGGCGAAAAAATTTTCAGCGAGTTTGTTTTCGGCGAGATTTTGCTTAGGGCGAGAAAATTTTCGGGGAGTTTTTTTCGGCGAGTTTTTTCGTCGACTTTTTTTCGGCATAAATTATTATATTACACTGGCACTACATTTAAAATATATTTTCCTGAAATCAATTATAATAAAAATAAAAATTATCCAGCAATTTTTTGTTTTTCGGACCATTTGGCGCCCCTTTGTGAGTGGCGCCCGGGCATCATGACCCCCCTTGCCCCCCCCCCCCTCGCTACGCCACTGCCTTTGAGTATAACGTTTCGATAGACTTGAGCTTCTTAATGTCTTTTAGATGTTATGAAAGACTTACATTAAAATTATATTCCTTCTCCCTCATAAAATATTAAAATAATATTTAACATATTTTATGACTATGTAAATATACTAGTCAAACAAGTACGATCATGCGTTTCCTTTGTACTGTCTTCGAATACTTAATCATTCCTTGGTGCCTCGGCTAAAGATATCGGGTTCAACTTCTGGGATAACTTGATCCATTAGTAGGCCCAACTTGTAAAAACTGAATCGAATATTTTTTTAAATAATCATACGAATTAGTCTCCAAAACAAGTTAACTGAGAAAAGCGAAAAAGTAAATCAGCAAAGTACTAGTCTTTGGCCGATTTTGCTCAAACGCTTAGTGTTGCTTGCCAAGGTACTGAATAGGCCTACAGGGTAGAAATTTAAATAAAATTTGGATAAAAAATTTTTTTATTTATAGTTCGTCAAACCAAACTTTTTCTTTTATTTAATAGATTTGCTCAATATTTCGATTCCATATTTCTATTTTCATTAGGATATTTACAAAGAATTAAATAGGCCTAACTAGTAAACCTCTAAAATTATATTCCTTGTATCTTATTGATGCATTCAAAGAGGAAAAGCATTAATTTTGTTTGAAAATCTTTCATTTCACCTGCAGGTCACAACTTGTTTAATTTCTCGGGCCTTTTGCATTATATTTCCATAAAAGACTTATTCTAAAAACGCGCATTCTTCTAAATTATTCATTACCTTAATAATACATTTATTCATTTATTTATTATTACCTTATTATCAAAATAAAATGAACAGCGTTTAGGAAATGATTAGTTTTATTTCCTTATCAACATTTCTTTTAATTTAGATAATATATTTTTATTAAATCACATCTTCATCTTAATAATTAAATTATTTTTTTCTAATTTCAATCTATCAATTGCTCTTATCTAAACAAATGCTATTCAAGTTACTTTTTATTTTTCTAAATTTATTCTAAGCTTTATAGCCTTTTTTTCCAAGGGAATATTTTTACTATTTTTTTTTAAATCTTTCCATCTGAGATTTTTACCATGGTAAAAATATTTCACGATTCATGTAAATCATGGCACACTATTACTTTCTTACCTCCTATATACCGTATGTCAATATATATATAGAGCAGTGGTTTCCAAACTTTATGTTACAACTCCTCCCTTAAAAATATTTAATCATATGACACCTCCCCCTCCCCCATTTGTAAAATAATACAAAAACAAACATTTTTAATGCTAAAAAATATAAATTTATATTAAAGCGGGAGTAAAAAAAAAACAAATTCTTAGTGTAGCCAAAATTATTGTGACGTTTCGGCCTTCTTAAGAGCCGGAGGGGAGAATAAATGAAATTTTAATTTCAAAATTAAAATTCCATTTTCTTCATTGTTATTTTTCATTCAAAATTAAAATTTCATTTATTCTCGCCTCCGGTCCTGAAGATGGCCTAGACTAGTGGCCTAAACCTCACAATAAAATAAATAATTTTGGCTGAGTTTGGAAAACTGCTCCCTGTGGCTAATATTCGCGCCTCCCCTTAGACTAGTCCGCGCCTCCCTAGGGCGCGCCTCACAGTTTGGAAAACTCTGATATAGAGAGAGAAAGTATTGGTTTCATGTCAAAAATTCGATGTCGAGATTTTGATGAGGTCCCCCGAGTCCAAAAAAGTGGTTTTCGCAACATGGTCTGTCTGTCTGTGAACAAAATATCTCCCCTGGAGAGGATCAATCTAGGAATGGTTCATACCCATCCCGGGAGGCTAAAAATATTTTTAGCGCTTTTTGCCCCAATTATGCCAACCAAATATTCGAAAAAATATTAAGTAAATTATCTATTAAATGTGTGTGTATGTGTTTGTGTATATCTATATCTATACTATTATATAAAAGACAAAGTCCGTCTGTATGTCTGTTTGTAACGCATAGACTTAGAAGCTACTGGACCGATTTTCATGGAGTTTTTTTTAAGTGTAGAGAATTTTCCGGGGATGGTTTTGAGGCTACATTATATCAAATTAGGGAGTAGGAAACCCTCCTTATCAGGGAGTTCAGCAGATTCCCCATAGGAAAACCTGATTTTCTTATTTCATAATTTTATATTATGGTGCAAAATTAATTAAAATACATTTATCCGGATAACTTAGTCATATCTCGAGACGCCGCCCACCAGGGCTATGTATGAGTGGAAAACTTTTCCTAATTCTCTTTCTTTTTTTCTTTATAGTTTTACCTGCTACGATTGTCTGCTTGACTCAAGTTCAGAGAAAGCATCGCCTTTAGTTGTGCAGAGAGGGCTTGACATTGTTACAGGGCCGTGTCTCTCCGGCCCAGGATTCCGACAATTTCTATATTTTGGTAAGTAACATTTTTTTCACTTGATTGCTAGAACGCTAAAGGATAGATTCTTAAACAATTTTTCTTTTGCAGGTTTGGGGTTCCCCAGTACAAGTGTGATCAGTGTTAAGTGTTTATTTTTAAGTGTTAAGTGTTCAGTGTTTAACGTTCAACTAGTGCAATCAACTGGATCAGCTCTACGAGGCGGGGGGCTTCTTCGATGGATCAGCTCTACGAGTGGCAAGGAGCTTCGAGCGACCGTCAACCCCTCAGGAGGTGAATATTTCATTCTCTAAACATACACAATAAATCCAAAAATATATAAATGATCTTATTCTAATTTCATTTTTTTCTTTTTTTGTTACAGATTCCTGAGGGTCAACAGAACAAAGGTATATTATGCATGGTGCAAGAATTTTGAAGGGGGTAGATTAGATTAGCTTTTATTAGGATGTTGCTTTATTTCAGCTGACCCCAAATAGAATTAGCTCTTTTTTTTAAATCAATCAATAATAATTTTTTTTTTTAATAGATAATTTGCTGAATTAATATATCGTTTTATAGAATAAATTAAAAATAAAATAATTTTCACTTTTCATTAATTTTAAAATTTTAAAATTTTGATTTCTAATTTCTTAATTAAATTTTAATTTCATTAAAAAAGTTTATAAAAAAGTTTTCAAAAATTTCATATAAAATTTTATAAAAAATTTTTGCTAAAAATTTAACTTTCAATTTTTTTTTACATTTTATTAAAAATTACAGTAGATTAGACTTCCTCCCCACCTGCGTCGGGAGAGAGGATGCCTCTCTCTCCTGCACCGAGGGACATCATCAACTTGGTACCTAGAACTTGAGGTGTGATTTATATACGAATACAAATTTAAATGTATTTACTTTTCGATCTATAATTTGAAAATTCATTTCCACGCCTTAAATTGTAGTTTAATAGTTTAAATATAGAGGGGTGGAGGGATGCACCATGCCAACGAGAGGGATTTTATATTTGAACCTGTAGCTATTTCTCATGAAGCTAATGGTGGAGAAATCAACGCGAATATTCTTCAAATTAGGCCTCTGTTGGAGATTCGTCGTTGCTATTAGCTTCAGGTGCCTTCTCTAATCGTTAGCCAGTTCGTTTTGTTAGGGTCCCTTGGTTGTATTTGTATTTAGGATCCAACAGAGAGGTAAAATGAATTATATTTTCGAGGTTGGCTTTGAGGTGGCTCTATGGGTAAACGAGAGTCAGGGAGGGATGTCGTTTTTCCAGGGATAGCCTGGATGTAAATAACGCATACCCTTAAGGCCAGGGACAGGCCCGAGGGCCCCGCCGATCTGATGGTGGGGACCGGGTATATACACTTGCAATTCGTTCGTATTTCTAATTAGGCTAGGTAGGATCTCTTTCAACAAGCCCCCTGGTCTCTCGTTTACTCGTAATCAAAAAATCACGTTCATTCTCACTGGTATGATTTCTTCAGACACCCGACTTTCGGTTTTTCGAATTACTCGTATAAATCACAATTATTTTTTGAAATTTCGCATATTCTTTTTAATGCAAATAATACAAAGAATTGTTCATGAAGTACATTATTTTTCCTTGAATTATTTCTGAATTTTGTTTTTGTTTTATTTTAAAGAAAAAGAAGTCTTCAAGATTAAGTATTACGTGATTTAATAAGTAAGTAAATTTCATTTACATAAAAATAAAACGAGCAAAACTAATTCAAATCTTATATTTTTCAGATGACTTGTATTTCCTGGACGTTGCTATCAACTCATCGAATTTTGTTGTTTTGGATCTTTTAATTTACACAGTAAGTAAATACAAATTAAAGGCGCCCCTTTTGGAATTTGCCCTTTAGGGGTTAGGTACGCCACTGTTTATTTGAGCTTGTGATGGGTGATCAAATTTGACAATTTCTGCTCCATTTTTATATTAAATTTCTTACAAACGCGAACTCATTTTTACTTTTTAAAATGAATTTTTCTATTTTTTTTTAATTTATTTTTTATGTATTGTGAAGTACACATAAAAAAAAGAAGTCTTCAAGATTATTTTTTAATGCAAAAGTAAGTAAATTTTCATAAAGTGGTATAATCAAAATATGGAAACTTATTTTCATTTTTTTTTTTTAGGTAACTTGATTTTGGTGAGGATTGGTGGGCTATGAGGGGAGGAGGAGGCCCAAAAAACAACAAACAATTTTTCGGATTATAAGTAAATTTCATAGTTATTGATATTAAAATAAAATGAGCTAAACTAATTCAAATTTTATATTTTTCAGATGACGTACTTTCTTGACGTTATTTTTTTCATTTTGGTTAAATAAAAACAAACTTATTTAATAATACAAATGAAGTGGTATCTACTCATCGAATTTCCTTGTTTGGAGCTTTTAATATACACAGTAAGTCAATTAAAGGCACCTTTTTGGAATTTGTTCTTTTAGCTACGCCACTGGTTATTACTTTCTCTTACATATTAAATTTAATATATAGAGAGAAAATATTGGTTTTATGTCAAAAATTTGACCCCGAGATTTGTGTCGAGATATTTAGTTTCCACCAGTAGACCTAGGGTACATTAGAATTAAAGATATAAAAATCTGGTGTGACTGATCGCACAGCATAGAACTCTCTTACCTTCGGTAATCGAAAGTTGTTTTCTGTGCTTGTCACACCAGATTTTTCGTGTCGACAAATATTTAGTTTTCGCCGTTATATAAGAATTCAAGATGTAAATTTTTTTTTTTTATAAAAAAAACCATTCACACTTTTTTCTCACTCACACTCACACACACATTCACACTGTCTTTTCGGCAACTCAGGCCATATAAGACATTTACGATAACCGTTATTGATTTAATATACATATATGGGGTCCAGGCATTCTTATTTAAGCCATTTGGTATCCAATTGGCTTAAATAAAATCATCGGACTGCCTGGGGTCCGAACCCGCGACGTTTGGTATATGAGGTTAGCACGCTAACCTCTACGCCAAGCCCCGAGGGCCTGTAAAATTTATAAAGATGGGAAAATATTTATATTTTGTTACCATGGCAAACATTTCTACTCTTTCCTATGAAGTACAAGAGTAAAGTGGTCTTCAAAAGATTTCATTGGCAAATTGAGAATATACATTTCAAAGAGCATCTAAAAAATAATTGATTTTTGAATTTTAATCAAAATTTTTGGAGCTAATTTTGAGAAAATCGAAAAAAACTGAAAAAGTACATCAGTAAAGTACTAGTACTTTTTGGCCGATTTTGATTAAAAGCTTATTTTCACGCCCTAGAGGTGTGCCTAATTTAAATCTAAAATTTCAACCTCCTAGCTCAATTCCTCCTTGCTTTAGAAACGAGCATGTCGCGAACCCCCCATCGGTATTAAATATTGTCCCAAATTCGCCTGTCAGGTACTAGAAGAGCTCTAGAGCAATTAAGCAAAAAATTCATGAGTGAATTGATCATTTGGGTTGCACAAACCCAACATAAACTAATTTCTTCAACCTAATATATAAAATTTAATTTTTTCCACATTCTTTTAACGTATAATTGGTTGAATAATTTATGAAAACCTCAGCATATACTTTTTGGGCAAAATATCTATTTTATATAGGATCTATGTTATACTATTATTTTATTTATTTATTTAGCATATGCATTGCACATTAAATAAAACTAATTTCAGACAGACTCTTTAGAGCCAGCACTCAATTAACCCAAAGAAAACATCAATTAAACCCCAACTCTCTATTAATTGTTATGTAAATGTAATGCATAATAAATTGCTTTTATATTAAGAGTAAAGAAAGAAAGAAGGGCCCGTGCAATAAATGAAATTATACAATATCAATAATGTTTGTCGATGTTTTTTTAAACGGTTTGGTCCTCCCACTCTGTACTCTCCCTTTGAAAAGTTGATGAATTAGTTTTTTTTTTCTTCAGAAGCTCCAAGTTTTCTAAAGGCAAGATTAGATGAATTAATTAAGATAAAAGAGAAAGAGCCAGGGATTTATAAAAAAAGAAGGTTAAGACATAATTAATTCCATGTCTCCTACTCTCAATGCGTCTTTTGCAGTACAAATATATACTACCTACCTGTATCTATTTAATGTCTTAAAGAATAAACAAAGCGAATAAAATTCAAACTTCTTGAAAGTTAGCAGAATAATTTTTACTTTTTCTTACCTCTATATATGTTAATATATAGAGAGAGAAAGTATTGAATACATGTCAAAAATTCGATGTCGAGATTTTGATGTATATACACGTTTTGAGGTCCTCTGAATCCAAAAAAGTGGTTTTCGCGACATGGTCTGTCTGTCTCTCTCTGTCTGTGTGTGTGTGTGTCTGTCTGTGAACAAAATATCTCAATAACGAAAAGAGCTAGGAAGTTGAAATTTTATATTTAAGTTAAACATCCCCATGGGACGTGACAAGAAGCTTTTTGAACAAACTTGGCCAAAGAGTACTAGTACTTTACTGATGCACTTTTTCTGTTTTTTTCGATTTTCTAAAAATTCGCTTCAACGATTTTGTTTAAAATTCAAAAATCAATTATTTTTTAGATGCTCTTTAAAATGTATATTCTCATTTTGCCATTGAAATCCTCTGAAGACCACTTTACTCCTGTACTCCATAGATAAGGTAGGAGAAATGGTTGCCATGGTAACAAAATATAAATATTTTTTCATGTTTATAAATTTTACCTCTTGAATTCTTTTTTTTTTTTTTTTAAACATTCACACTTTTTTTCACATTCACACACACATTCACTTAGTCTTTTCGGCTACTTAGGCCATTTAAGACTTTTAACGATACTCAGTATGTTTAATAAATCTATTGGGGGCCCAGGCATTTCTATTTAAGTCATTTGGTATCCAGTGTGTTCTGTGCTTTTTTCACTCCAGATTTTTTGTGTCGACATATATTTATTGTAGTTTCCACCGATATATTAAAATTCAAGATATAAAATTTATAAAATTGGGAAAATATTTTTATTTTGTTACGGTACTATTTCTTCCATCTTTCCTATGAAGTACAAGAGTAAAATGTGCTTCAAAAGATTCCAAGGACAAAATGAGAATATACATTTTAAAGAGGCATCTAACAAATAATTGATTTTTCAATTTTAATCAAAATCATTGCAACGAATTTTGAGAAAAGAACTTGCCTGCTTGTTGGACAAGCCTGGCCTGATTAAAGACAAAATTGCGTGCTTTACTCGTATTTCAATATCCCCGCTCACTAACGTCCTTTCCTATTGACAATCCTAAAGAATTTTAATTTCTTTAATAGAGGAGTTAAAAAAAAGAAGAAATGAGAAACGTCTCTACCCCATAATTTAGATCACAATGGTCTTCTGTAACAGAATAAGGTATGATTATTGAACTAGAACGTCGCCAAAATCCGAATCAATGAATATTAGTCACGGAATCGGTCGCAAATCGCTATCTCAAAACTAATCGGATTGAGGAATTAGATTAAAGATTAGAGAGGGAGAAAATAGAGACACAAACCTGAGATTTCGATATCGTGGCTCTCTTATCTAGAGTCAAGATTTGGAAATTAATTAATGTGATTTCAGATTTCTAAAAGATTTATTTCAAAATGATATTCTAATAAAAAAATGTTACTTTTTTTAATTTTTTTTTTTTTTTAATTTGAAGGAAATGTCAAGAAAAGTTCCAAGAAAAAAAAAAATTGGTGCAAACTCTAACTTTCTTGTTTTGTTGAAGACATCCAGATGAAAATAATATATCAAATAATAAAAAGAAAGAAAAAAAAGGGCATTTGTGGGAAGTGACAAAAGTTGAGTCAAATGCTCTAAAAATAATTAAATAATAAATATATTGAATCAAGAGGTCAGGGGGACAAAAAACTCAACTCTGGCTCATGGAGGATTTCTTTGATTTATAATTAAAGGAAAAATACAAAAAATTATTATAATTTCATTTTTTATAATAAGGGAAATTACTTATTTTAATAAAATAATTTTACAGATGTTAGTCTGAGGGTCCCTCCTCAAACTAGGACATCCTCCCTAGCATTTAACGATATCTTTAAAATTTTAAATATTTTCTTATTTCTTCTATACAAATAAAATTTGGCCTCTCGAGTACTAGTACCTTACTGGTGTACTTTTTTAGTTTTTTCCAATTTTCTTTTTAAAGGTTTTATAATGTTCAAAGCCTACGTAGTGGGCTTGCTTCCTGGCCAAACCCTCCCTCTCTTTGCCCTGGACCCACACATTTAACTCTTCACGAATATTAAATTTTAATTAATGTGCAATTTTGTAAATTTAATTTTTTATATCAATAATTACTTACAATGTATTTAATTTAATAATTTCAAAAAGGCCAATTAGTAGAAAAATACCTATTATTTAAATTATATTATTAAAATACTAATTATTAATTAATTTTATTGAAAATAATAATTTTTAATTGTCTCCCGGCTGACGCATTTCCTGGGCAACTCTCTAATATCTCATGATTAAAGTTTTCTTATGAGTCCCTGTCTCCTCCAAGTGACCACCCAGTAATGTTGCTATTCCTCAAAACTCCCCTTGGACTCAGTGGCATACCGAGGGGGGGGCGGGGGGGGGGGGTCCGCCCCAGGCCCCGAGCCGGCATAGGCCCCCATATATTTATAAAAAAAAAATTTAATGAAAATTTCCCTTTGAAAGGCCCCGGGGCCCTCAGGGCTCAAGTAGAAATGGGAAAATTTAGATAAAAAAAGAAAATTTAATAAAAATTTCCCTTTGAGAGGCCCGGGGCCCTTGGGGTTCAGGGATATACGGTATTTTAAAAATATTTTTGGGTATGGGGGAGAGGGGATATTTAATATTTTAGGCCCCCATATATTTATAAAAAAAAAAATTTAATGAAAATTTCCCTTTGAAAGACCCCGGGGCTCAAGTAGAAATGGGAAAATTTAGATAAAAAAATCTGGTGTGACTGGCGCACAGCACACAACTTTCTCTTACCTTCGGTAATCGAAAGTTGTGTTCTGTGCTTGTCACACCAGATTTTTTGTGTCGACATGTATTTAGTTTCCGACAGTACAGTATATTCGATTTTCAAGATGTAAAATTTATAAGTATAGCGAAATATTTATATTTTGTTACCATGGCAACCATTTCTCCTATCTTTTCTATGGAGTACAAGAGTAAAGTGGTCTTCAGAAGATTTCCAATCACAAAATGAGAATATACATTTTATTGAGAATCTAAAAAATAATTGATTTTTGAATTTAAAAAAAAATCGTTGGAGCAAATTTTGAGAAAATCGAAAAAAACTGAAAAAGTGCATCAGTAAAGTACTAGTACTCTTTGGTCGATTTTGTTCAAAAGCTTCGTGTCACGTCCCAGGGGGTGCCTAACTTAAATATAAAATTTCAACTTCCTAGCTCTTTTCGTTCTTGAGATATTTTGTTCACAGACAGACAGACAGATAGACAGACACACAGACAGACAGACCATGTCGCGAAAACCACTTTTTTGGATTCAGGGGACCTCAAAACGTGAAGATCCATCAAAATCTCGACATCGAATTTTTTGACATGAATCCAATACTTTCTCTCTATATATATATTACATATATACATAGGTAAGAGAAAGTAAAAAAGAAAATTTAATAAAAATTTCCCCTTTGAGAGGCCCGGGGCCCTTGGGGTTCAGGGATATACGGTATTTTAAAAATATTTTTGTGTATGGGGGAGAGGGATATTTAAAGATGACCACCCCCCAAAAAAAAAAAATTCAATATGAGGCCCCCCTCTTCTAGTTCCGCCCCAGGCCCCCAACTGCCTCGGTACGCCTCTGCCTGGACTGTTATTTCTTATTTTGGCGTTTTTATTGATGAGCACACGTAACTGAAATCACATACTGCCACGCATGCTGCGAAAGAATTTTCCACCAATGAAACTCAAATTCACGACGTTTCGATCTTATTTTATTGGACCATCATTTCCCTAACAGCTGATTAAATAAAATAAAATTAGATTATTATTATTCCAGCAGAAAATGATGGTCCAATAAAACCGAAACGTCGTGAAGTGAGAGTTTCATTGGCGGAGAAACCTTCCGAGGCATCGTTAATCAGTCACTTAGAAAACAAAAAATCGTTCGTAAAACCAAGAAATTAAATTCTAGCCTCTTTAGGTATTGAAATTTAAATTAGCCTGAAATTTTTGAAATAAAAATTGTATTTTTCTACTTTTATATTGTAAAACTGCCAGTAGTTAGGAATCTATTTAATTGATTATTAAAATAACAGCTGATCTGATGATGAGAAAGATAAATATCACGATAATTACAAGATGACTATTTTGATGACGAAACAATTAATAATAATAATAAAGAGAGAAGTGTGTTGTGTTGAATCTTACCTTAATGCTGTCGTAACAGGCGGTAACTCGACCATTTTGCACCTCAACATTGGCCGGCGGATGTGCAAATTTACACTCGGTGTCGGGCCGAGTGCATTTGTTGCGTTGAAATTCACGGCACACCTCGAGCTGAAGCCAGCGCGAGTCTTTGCCGTTCAGGAGATTATTCATATTGACCATGGCGGCCATAGCTATGGGGGACGGGGTTGGTTTTTTTCTTTTTTTCTTTTCACGGGATGCAAATCAAGGACGTATGTTCAAGTGTTCGTTTTATTTTTCTTCTTCTTTTTTTTTTTTATTTTCTTTTTGAATCGATGTCGTGCGAGTTGTTTTTTATTCTATCCACAAAAAAATATACTATCTTTTTTTTTTTAATATATATTCTATGTATATATAATATAATATTTTGATAAAAATGTTCTTTTCAATAAAAATCACTCGTTTTTTTATAATTCCTCACCGCTTTGTTTTTTTTTTTTTAGGCGCTTTATTAATAAATTAATTGGAACGTTTTATATTTCCTTTTTATATATGGCAAATGAAGACTAGTAACGAGGAATTGTTTTATATCACTGGACCATAAGATATCACTGCTTTTTCTGTTTTGGCCGTTCACACTCCTCAACTACTTGTTTCTAATAATTTCTTCTTGGAAGTATCTTTCTTTTTTTTTGGAGTATATGGAACACCTGATATATATATATATTTATATTCAAATTGATTGTGAAGTTTTAATGTGCGAGGATTGTGTTTTTATTTTTCTTCAAAATAGTTTTGTTGCAGTTTTGTTGATGAATGTTGTAGTTGGCGGCAGCAGTAGCAGCAGTGTGTAGCAGCAGTAGACAGTGTGTATTTAGTGTGAAAGTTTAGCGCAGGTAGAGCGGTAGATCGTCGGCGGGCGTGTGTGTTAATGTGCCAGGCAAGCTTCTTGGGAAAACACTTGTGTTAACCAACCCAAATAAAGCGTCACTAAGAAGAATTTCAGCGAGAATCAGAGAAGAAGGGGTGATCGTCGTTTGAGAGAGAGAGGGGGAAAAAAAGCAGCGAAAAAATTGGGGTGAATTTCCGGTTTTGTATATATATATACTATATAGAATATAATATAGCAAAAAGCGCGAGAATATTTTTTGGTGTTTTTTGTATGTGTGTGGTGTTATGTTTTTGGGGTGAATGTGTGTGTGAATATGTGGGCTTTCCAAAAACGGGAATAAGGGGACTGGGGGATCTCTAGGCGGTTTTGAAAGCTAGCGCATGATTGGCTGGCCGGATGGTACAAGCAAGCTGGTTGGCTTCTCGGTGTTGCACTCTCCAAGGGTTAGAGGTCTGCAAAAAAACAAAAGGAAAAACATCTATGAGTATTTGTAACAAAAAACGTGAGTGATTAATAAAAAAAAAAAAAACAAACATGCACATTAAACTTTGATTAGAGAATCAGAACTCTAAATAATTTGTTTAAAAAATTACAAACTTTGAGATCAATATCATTTGAATTATTATAATAATAAATAAATGAAAATATTGAAATTTTCTCTACCGTAGGCTCTTGTTGAAACATTAAAATAGTAAGATGTAAAAATAAATATGGAAAGGGTCTAAATAGTCCTCGATGCTGAAAAAGATATTTAAAATAAATAGTCAAAGTTTTTTATTGGTTAAAAATACACTCTTATCATCAGAAGTGAAATCACTAAAGATGTGATTAAGTGAATTTTTACTAATAAATAATTTGAAGCACATAAGCTAATTCTTTTTGTTATATTGATAACTAACATATTATCTGAAATATAATTTAAATAAATGGCCTTATGTACTGAAGAAGAAGATTGCGAAACATAAATAAAATCATCAAAGATGGTGTGGTGAGGATAATATTTAATATAAAATTATGAGCCTTTTATATCGACTCAAAATACAAGATTTTATATTATATTTATTATATTATTATTTATTATTTATTTTATAAATAATATATATATATATATAATAGCCTATTTAATTTCTTTTGTAAGTGATTCCTGAAGATTAAATTAAAACTACAGTCAAAATTGTTGATTCCATTTTTTTTTTTTTTTTTTTTTTATGACGTATTCTAAAACTTGAATCAATCAATGAATATAAGAAATTGTAAAATTTATTCAAATTTATTAGGTACAGGCAGCTAATACTCTTGTTAGAGTAAAAGACTAAATGGAAATTAAAAAATAAATTTCAATAAAAATAGTAAAAATATTTTTTACTAAAATTTTATAAACAAATCTGTTCATTTTATTATTTTCCCTGTTGTTCATACCTTAAGCAAAAACTGAACGTTGGAGATGCTTAAAACTAAAATTTGAAGATGTTACTTATAATTTACATCTTATCGATGCCAAAAAAGATCTTAAAAATAATCTCTTAATTCTAAAAAGGCATTTGAGGTTTTTTATTGGTTAAAAATCCTGTACACTGCCATCATCAGAAGTCAAAACAGTTGTCTATTTTCAGACAAATTATAGAAGGTGATACATCTCAAAATCTTTCCTTTTGTTTAAAACTTGGGCTTGAACAAGAATCTCATCTACATAAGATGATACAAGTGTGTCAAAATTAAATTGGGTATTAAAAACGTTAATTTAAAATAAATCATTGACACTTATAACTTGGTGTTTTTAATAAATAATAATGTTTCAACTAGAGCTTACGATTAATAGTTGAAATTTATCATTTTTGGAGGTCCAATTGAATTGTCTGTTGGAATATTTCACGATATTATGATAGTATAAATAGTAGGGCGAAATATGATAGGATGACATGAAGTATCAAGTTGTGTATAAGCAATCAATAATTTTTTTTTTTTTTTCGAATTTATTAATTTATATTTTGTTACAAATTACAAAATATTATATTTATTTTAATAAAATAATAAATATAATAATTTATTATAGTTTTTTTGTATCTATAATAGTTCTGATGTTCTATATTTTCAATTTTACACACACACAGAAAAAAGAGCCTTGAAGGAAATAAGCAAAGCTCTAATGCCATTATTAATTTCAAAGCACATAATTTATTGTTCATTTCTAATTAAATTTTTTAATTTGCCCGATGATTTAGAGATTTAATTCCATTAGAAGATTTCCATTTTACGTTGTAAGAGGGTAGGGTCATTGTCAGAGGGTCAGTGGGCGTTAATGGTCTTTGAGACAGAGAGCAAGAGCGCTGATAACTTTCGATATTTCACAATGGGAGAGCAGAGAAGAAGAGAACTTAAAGCAAAAGGGGGGGGGGGGAGCAAAGGCGGATGACCAAATGGACTTTCAAATCATCTGTCTGGAAGCAAAGGTCGATTGTCTGGAGGGAATTGCAAAAGCTTCCTTAAGTTCAAAGAACTATAACCTTTATTTAATAAAATACTTTCACTATATGTGTTAGGCAATATTTTTATTTAATTAAAGAAACAATATTATTATTCATTGGTATAAATAGCAGCAGCAGCAAAAGCAAGAAAAGACATGTTTGAATTTGATATATGGCAATATTTGATTAAGAGAGCGATTGGACCTCGTCGTCCTTGGAATCCTTCAATACTATGATCTCACCAGCGAAAAGACGACGAGCGAAAAAAAAATGTATTTTTCTATTCATTCATCTTGAAAAAAAAAAAAAACTAATTTATCGCCAATTACGAACTAAAGTCTTGATGTTTTCTCAACTTCTATAAAGGATTATTAATATTCAAGAAAATAACACTCTGGGCTCCCTTCAAACACGAAAGAACAAAAATATTGTTAGTTGTAAAATGGCTTCGTTTGAATTTCTTAATATTTTCTTCAATGTAAGGAGGGGGGGGGGGGCAAACAGTCTTGTTAAAAAATATCTATTTTAAGAGTAAGTACATGCTTTTGTATTCTAGATTTTCAAGAATTTTTTGGTCCTCGGGCCTTGGTGCAGTGGTTAACGTGCTGACCCTCGTGGGTTCGCATCCCGTCTCATGCGACAATTTATTTCATATTATTTTTAATTGTTTTTTAAATTATTTTTAGTCAAGTCCCCCCTATGCTCCTGCACGAACACACACCAATCGCAACCCTATTCCACTTGATAGCGGAATGTCCAAAATATAATAACGAAAGGAAACAATACCTAAAAACAATTATTCCACAGTTGAGGACTCCCAGCTACAAACAACTACTGTAATTATTCCACACTTTCAAGACCCAACCTCCTTTGCACAACTCTTTTCCAAGATTCCAGATTACCAAACCCTCATAAAATTAAATAACTTCATTACCAAAACCAGGATCTTACTATAAAATTTAGTATGGTATGGAGTGTGTTTTATTATTGTATTGTTTTTACTTTGATTTTGTCTTATTATTGTATTGTTTTAGCTTTGATTTTGTTTTATTATTGTATTGTTTTAGCTTTGATTTTGTTTTATTATTGTATTGTTTTAGCTTTGATTTTGTTTTAGTATTGTATTGTTTTTACTTTGAATTTGTTTTATTAATGTATTATTATTTTTTTTATAGATATATTTTATATGAATTATTTATAAATTGTAATTTTATATGTATATATGTATTGTGAGGGATGGCGATGTGGCCTTACCATAAATAAAAAAAAAAAAAAATTATTTTTAATTTTTATTATATTTATATTATATATATTTTAATTATATTATTTTATATTTTATATTATTATATTATTTAATTGGCTACTGAAAAATTGAAATAAATAGAGACGGGGTCTAAATGGCTTCCGTTGCCGAAAAAAAGATCTTTTTTTTACGATTATAGACCTAATACTTTCCCTAATTCTTATATACAGTATGAGAAAGTAAAAAATACTAATTAAAAATTACAAGTTTAATTTAAGAAGCAAATTTATTATAGAGATAAACATTATATTTTAATTCCTATGAAATCTAAAATGGCTATTCATAATAAATAACTTTTTTTTTCTTTTTTTAATTTATCTTCGATTATTTTTCTTTTTTCGGTGGGTTTTGAATGTCGTCGTCGGCAAGTTTTTTTTTTTTTTTTTTATTTCTCTACCACACATTACAGGCTTCTTGCCATCTTTGGCTTCCCAATTTGGTCGAGTAGTTTGAAAATGGAAGTCTCTTTAGTACGTAGGCGAGAGACATCAACCCACACACCTACCGATTTATATTAAAAAAATAAATAAATAAATAAAAAAAAGCCACTAAATAGCTTTACACGATAAAAGAACAGCAAACAAAATAACGAGAGAGATGGAGGTTTTGTTGATCGAATTTCGTTATTAATTGAAAATAAATCTCATTACAATCGCTTGATTGGGAGAATATTCCATGGGGGGTATAAATATAAATGCATAGTGTGAGTATATAATGGAAAATAGAGAGAGAGAGAGATTCGTTTAATATTTAAAATAAATTTATTAGAAATTATAAACAATTAAATAAATTTTAAATTAGCCTTCCAGGTCACTATTTTTTTTACTAGCAGCGCCGCCGGGCCTCGGCGGCCCCTCGCCTTTTCTTAAACATCTACAGAAGGGTGCTAAAACTGTGATCCGCTGACTCCAGGGGTCGGCGAAACAATTATTTGTGCTGGCTATCTTTACTTTTTTCTGGGGGGCTGGGCCCCTCTTCCCTCAATATTGGGGGGGGGGGGAGGTTGAGCCCCATGCGATCCAGGCACATTTATTACAATAGTTCCACACTATTTAAATAAATATTCTACCTGGAATACGAACCCACACCCATTGACTTTTGAGGTTATCAATATTAATAAAAACCCCATATTGACTTTGACGATTTATATGAATGTTTTTATATTAATGTTATTGTACTCCTTCATGTTGGCAATGACTACTGTCCGCCGAAAAAAAAAAAAAAAAAAAAAAAAAACTGTGAGTGTTGTTTATTGGCGAAGCCAAACATCCCATGGCCCCCGGGAATCGGACCCAGGATCTCCAGCCTTTGGCATTGGCGTGCTGTTCATTGCACCAGGCCACCGGACCCAAGACCTAGACCAGTGGTTCCCAACCTTTTTTTGCCCATCGCCCCTTTCTGGAGCTTGTCTAACACCTATCGCCCCATTTTCATTTTCATTGGATGCCTAATTTTAATTTGAAGTTAAGTGTAAATAATAAAGCAGTTGAATTATTTTAAACAATTTTATTTCCGTATATAAAAACTAGGGTCCGACCGAAACAAGATTTTCAGCCGAAACCGAAACCGAATATTCGGCCTCAACCTTAGTTTCGGCCGAAACCGTAACCGGAACCGAAACTTGTATTTCCTATAAATTTTTTTTTCATTTTACCTTTTTTTTTTTTTTTTTTGAATTTTTTTTTCCCTCCCGTGAAAATCATTTTTACCTTTTTTTTAGGGAGACTAAAATTTTTTCTCCCTCAAGTGCAAATTATTTGACCTTTTTTTTTTTTTTTTGCATGCGAGTCTCATCCCATTTTTTCAGACTCTGGTTTCGGCCGGCCGAAAGGTTCGGCCACTTTTTGGCCGAAACCGAAACTACGGCCGAAACCATGATTTTTGGCCGAAACTGGCCGAAACCGTAACCGAAACCGAATATTCGGTCGGTTCCTAATAAAAACAACCAAAACAGTTCTATCCGTTCACTCTTTGCTCTAGTAGGATATTCATTTATGCATTTTACAGAAATATACCTGCTGTACAAATTTACATGGTTCAAATTGAATCAAATTCATGAATTTTGTGATCTGCATCTGAATTTACCTACAAAAAATGATTTAAAATTTTTAACAAAAAAGTACTATATTTCAAAGTTAAAAATGAATCAAGTTCCTCAGATAACGTTTTTTTTTTTTTTTTTTTTTTTTCAAAGTGAATAAATACAGCTGCAGAAATAGTGACTGAAACGTTGAAATTTTTTTTTACTTAAAATGTATTATTAATTTGGCCTACTAACTATAATAAACCACAATTAATGGCAAAAATTTATTTAAAAAAATACTCCTGACTCTAGGAGTATTAGGCAAAATTTTTAATATTTATCTCTATCCAAACGTTTTAAAAATCTAATAATAATTTTATTTTTATGAAGAAAAATAACAAAAATGGATCTTTTTTTTCGATCCATCTTTATTTAATGAAACAAAAGTGACATTTCGATTCTAGATTGGAATTATCTCGAGACTATTTTATTTTTTGTCCTTTACTGCTCTGACCATCCTCTAAATAGGATATTTTCTCTTTCATTTTTAGTAAACTCTAATAATTTTTCCCCTTTTGAATACTCATCGCCCCCCAATCGCCCACTACTTATTTATTGCCCCCCCCCCCCTCTGAAAAAACAAATCGCCCACTTGGGCGCCACTGACCTAGACCATTAAAAGGCTCCGATGGCCAATGAACTATGCCCCGGAAAGGTTGGATATCCTGGGTTCGATTCCCGGGGACCATGGGCTCACCAATAAACAACACCCAAATATATCTATGACTAGTTAAGTCCAAATCGAGGTATTTTGAATAATATTATCTTATTCAAATAAATAGATCTCGAAAAATATTTAACTTAAAGTAGATAATCACATATTTGTAGAGTAGACGGAAGTTTTTTTTTTGGTTTTAGCTATTCTATTACTTATATTTAGACTTTTTTGTTGTTGTTGCTTTAATATATCTTTTTTCTTTTTTATATATATTCATTTGACAATGAACTTGTTTAATGACCTAATTTGTAAAATGATCATCGGTTTTGAATCGGAGTTGGATTGACTCCAGAACAATAAAAAAAAAAAAATCACATACAATAAATCAAGGGAAGAAGGTCTTTTTCTAAAAAAAAAGAAATACAAAAGGAATTTTCTTTTTTTTTCTTAAATTTTGTTCGTCGATGATTGGGTTCACAGAAAAGGAAGAGAGAAAGAGAAAAGCGTTCTAGCCCAAAGGGCTATGGCCGGTCAGTTTATAGAGGGAGGGACTTTTTTTGGAGATCGATGTGTGTGTGTTAGATGAGAACAAAATACCCAGGCGTATTGCATCTTTTCGCTCCAAAGGGTTTAATCTCGCTTCATTTTACGAATATGACTGAAGATGTCGATACACACAAAAAAAAAAAACCCTTAGAATATATTGCATCCACTTTCAAGTAGTGCTTCACTTTAAGGTAAAAACTTTGATTTATTTTTTTTGTAGGGGGTGGGGGTGGGGGGCGTTCTCTCTCTACGCTTTCCCGTTTCCATTTCGCAAGCCAAAGTGCTAAGAGATGCATGCATAAAACACGCCTATATATTTCGATATTATCCCTCCCAAATGTCGATAAATTATTTAATGTTAATAATAATAATATAAATTACTAATGGAACTTTAGAGATAATAGAATTATTGGGCTTATGATTATTAGAGCTATATATTTTTTGATTAGATACTAATTTATATATTACAATATAGTTACAAATTTAGCTACGTATTTTGAATTATAGTTTAATATGAAATTTAATGAATAAGATATGAATTTATATTCGAAAAGGAAAGGTGAATAACTAAAATTCTACATTAAAATTATGTGACTTTAAATTGATAAGAAAAAAAAAAGATAAGCTAATAAACTAAGAAATATTGAAAGAAAAAAAAATACAAATTTAATTATTTCTATCGACGCACAGTGATCCCGAAACGCGGTCAAAAGTCGAACGTTATTTAATCTTTCTGAAATTCAATACACACCGGTTTTTGAGGTCGCTGATTTCGAATTTGATATTATTTAAAAAAAAAAAAAAAATGGCGTTGGCAATATGGCGAATTAAAAAACAAATAGTTCAATTTCAATAAAAATTGCCATTGGGAGGTTTCCGAGATCGCCGATTTGGATTTAGATAAAGTAATAACAAAATAATTTTTTTTATTTTTAAGGAGTAAAAAAAATTCAAGACATGGCAGCCAAAATTATTTCTTTTATTGTTGCCGTTCCAGGCTGACGTTTCGGCCACTGGTCTAGGCCATCTTCAGAGCTAAAATATTTTCGTACACTTTTTTTGTCCTATGAACGGACATGCGAATGTGTGTCGCTGAAATCTGTAATTTTCATTTATTCTCGCTTCCGGGTATGTACTCTGTAAATTAATACTGTATATTATTATAGATTATATTTTTATATATGCCCACAATAATATGTTATAATAAAAATGTACGAAAATATTTTAGCTCTGAAGATGGCCTAGACCAGTGCCCGAAACGACATCCTGGAACGGCAACAATAAAAGAAATAATTTTGGCTGCTTATGTCTTGATTTTTTTCTTTGACTCCTTTTTGATTTTTAATTAGTCTTTTTCAGCATTTTAGGCCATATAGACTCTAAATGATACACCTTGTTTAGTTCAAAACATTTGTGGGTGTCCAGACATCAGATGAATGTCCAAATTTGAATCCTCACATGTGGGCGCTTTTAGCAACTTAATTGCCTCAGATTCTAGCGATTTCAATCGTTTCGCCGGCAATTTCTGTATTTGAATTATTTTTGCGCTATGAATCAACAATTATGTTCTGTAGTTGGCATATACAACCACGGATATAGATGTACAAATAGACGGGCTGTTTCTAGGCAATATTCTTCATATTTAGGAACATCGATTTCAAAACCCAAATGTCATAGTGAAGGATAATTGGATCCTGTTACGCATTAGTGTGTCAAGCGCCAGCTACCGAGATTTGAGAAAATTAACATTAAAGTTTTTTGTTTTCATTGGATTATATATAATTTTTTTTGTCAATTTTGCAAGTAACATTAAATATAAATTTTTTTAGGACATATTTCATAAAAAATACTAGCATTTGAAAAAATATTCCGTGCTTAACTCAATTTTAATTTAAATTTAATTTAAAAAATTTTAATTTTTTGGCGCTTGACACACTATTGCATAACAGGGTGCAATTAAAGATACACTGTAAAAAAAATCTTAATTTTAGTGTGTTTTTGAATACAAAATTTACAAATTTCCCTTTAAAATGATAACTACTAAGCATTTATCTACTAAATTTACAAAATTATGCGTTCAAACATTTACAACAAAAAAAAAAACATTTTAAAATTACAATTTTCTTCGAAAAATAGAGTATTTATTGTAATTTTAAATACATTGTATACCAATTTTCGTTAAAAATTGTATTTTTTCAAAAGCAGTTTTGGAATTATAAAATTACCACACAAATGCACTCTAATTTTCAAACGTCTTTCTAAAATTACAATATGTAAATGGTTTTTGAAAATATTTACTAAATTTATTGTTTTTGTCTATGTAATTTGCTTGATACACAATTGTAAAATCAACAAAATACAGTGCATATAAATAAGGAATAAAACAGTGGACTACAAAAGTATGAAACAAAAGCGAAAGGCCTACTTTCATTTAAAAATCATGATTAGTCACTAACTAGTCTTGTTAAATTAGAAGAAAAAAATAATGTTTTTTGTAGAGGAAATAATTTATATAGATATTAAATAATGAATTTGAAGGTTAACAAGAATTCGGCATTTCTTTTGTGTTAAATAAACGAACAAGGTCTTAATAATAAATTAAAAATACAACCATTGTATGTAAGATAGCTCCACCACATTTTTTTTTATTTCTCAATATCAAAGGAATCTCGCGAGAACACATTCACTTTTTTTTTTCTTGATTTCTTGAAAGGCTCTGATTTCTTAATGTTTTTTTTTTCCTTTGCATTGTCCTCTTGTGCAGAGCGTAAAAAAAGAAAAAAATCCGTCTAACTAGCACATTGGATCAAGGCCAGGCAGCTAAGTGAGCTCAAGGACTTGGTCTCTCTGTCTGTCTACCTGTCTGTACGTTTCGAATAATTACATTATGTGTGTGTGTGTGTGTGTGTGGGAAAGTCACGGCCATTAATTCGGTGTGAAAGAATGTGTGAGTGTTAGAGCTACTTGAATAATACATAACACATTGGCTAGCATGGTTGTAGGGAAAATAGAAGAAAATTATCTAAGGTCAGAGGGTAGTTGAGTAGGCGAACAAACAATAAAATCTTTTTTGTTCTATTAATCGGTGCTCTATTTAAAAATAGATACATGTTGAAATCAAATTTTATTATTGGATTGGAAAATAAAAAATGCGGAGTGTATAAAATTACACTTTTTTCTTTTGTCAGTGAATTTATGTTGATAAAAGTCCTGATGAAGACAGAATTCTATTTAAGGAGGAAGGGGAGCGAAGGTGTTACGCATGTTTTTCCCGATAAGTTGGCGTTGTGTGTCATAAAAAGTATGCCCAAATATCAAGTAATTCAAAAATTTGCCAAGAGATGTCAGAATGGTAGCTAACAATATTTAATGCATTTGGTTGATTTTCATTGATCTTTTAACAATAAATACTTTATAAATGTTATTGTATATTATGTATCTTTTATAAAAGCATAAAAATATATAAATATAGCCCATTAGGCGATCGGTTAGAGTAGCCTGCCATCTATTGCAAGAATGATGAACTAACTTGACAGATGAATTTTAAATATATCATCTAAGCTTATTTTAAACATTTCTTAATTAATATGTGATTAATAATAACAATAAATTCATTTTTAAATTTTAAAAAAATTAAAGATTATTGGGACAGATTGTTTTTTTTTTGTATTTGCTTGATAACAAAAAAATAAATTACGTTAATTTTTTAATAAGTCATTAAAAAAATTATAGCTCGATGTCCTAATAATCTCTTATGAATTTAATTCATTAAAAAATTCCTTATAATAGTCTAGTTTTTTTAAAGTACGTTTAGTCAGTAATTAACATAACATATTTTAAATAAAAAAAGTGTTGAACATTTTTTCTCTTTAATCAAACTAATCGAAATTTCGATTATTTTTTTCCACCCTTAAACCTTTTCATTTCAATTCATACACATGCGACTATTAAAATTTTATATGATTGTGAAGCCCGTCTGCTTATTTGTCAAGCTCTAAATGTCGAAATTTTATACATAACATTAAGGGTGCAAAATTTCGAAAATTAGAGCTTGACAAACAGACAGACGGACTCGAGAATTATATAAAATTTAAATATCTCGAAAAAAAAATATAAAAATTTAATATCTCATCATTATAAAGTTTATATTTTACGAATTGATATAAAATTTGGTCCAAGATTCGAGATAAACGTCTTAATTATTTACATCTTAACTTTACACCGTAGCCTGTACTATATAGGAGAAATCACAAACATCTTATACAGAATCATTGTAGAAAATGGCTGTGTAGAATTGAATAACAGGGATGAAGAGGAATGCAGCCTTTACTAAATACCAGTACTTAAACTTTTTGAAGTCGAGGCTCCCTTGGAACCCAAATTAATTTTCTTGAAGGCTCCCCTAGTTTTTTTTTTTTTTTTAGAATCCGATTGGTTAAAAATCTACTTATAATTTTAAACAAAGTTATAGGATAAATTTTCTACAAGTGAAATTTTATGAAAAAAAAAAGAAATGTGGAAATGTAACAATTAAATTTAGTGCGAGATGTGCTGTATGTGCTTGAATAGCAAACCTAGATCCGGCGTTATATTTGAAATTGCTGCTAAAAAGACTATTTTCTAAAGATTTTGTTGATAGGCACGATCTATGCTTTTTTTTTAACACTCACACTTTTTTCTCATTCACACTCACACTTCACACAGTCTTTTCGGCAACTCAGGCCATACTAAGACATTTACGATATCCGTTATTGATTAATATACATATTAGGGGTCCAGGCATTCTTATTTAAGCCATCTGGTATCCAATTGGCTTAAATAAAATCATCGGACTGCCTGGGGTCCGAACCCGCGACTTTTGGTATACAAGGTTAGCACGCTAACCCAAGCTACACCAAGCCCCGAGGTCTAAATAAAGTTGAAAATGCCGATTCGCAGAGGTATGTAGTTGCAAATGGAATTAAATTATTTAAGCTTAATTCAGTTAATAATAGGTATTCATTAATCTGAAATACAATATAACTTCCCTTTGCCCCCCCCCCCCCACCTGGGTAATCCATAAGAGGCCGCAGTTTAAAAAGCACTGATCTATACAAAATTTGGCAATTTGAAAGAAAGTATCGTTTCATTTATTAATAAAAAAAAAAGAAAAATTATCGCTGCTCTCTCACAAAAACGTGCTTGGAATCTTCTAAAAAAAAAACGAGTCTTCTAAATTTTATTATTCCATATGTGAAATATGAACAGTTTTTTTTTCTTTTTGGGGCAATTATTTCCAGTTTAAGAATAGCAAAATCTATTTTTGAAATTCGCCTCTCGTCTTCTCGCAGCAAGCAAGCAAGCAGTTCAACGAGAAAACGATAGATAAAAAAAAAATGAAGACGTATTTATTTAAAAATGAATTAAAGAAATTTCCGGTCATCTTTCTATAGCTTCTTAATAAGCAGACAAAAGAGAATTGGCCCTTAAGTTGTTGTCCCCTCCCCCCTATTTAATTCAATTTAGTGAATGTCCGGTGTTATTTATAATAATTTCTTTCTTAAGGCCAGCCAGCAGCAGCATTGATGTCACTTGAGATGGCTGCTCCCACGCCACGGACGGGTCCATGCTCTCTCTATTCATCTCCTTCGGACAACAGGCTTTGCATATCAAAAGGACCCTCTGGCATTATACCCCCCGTGTCTGTCTGTGTGTGTGTGTGTTACGACAGTGCCAGTCCTAAGGGCGCTCGCTGCTGTGCTCCCCCTTGAGTTGACCAATCCGAATTACATGCATTATTATAGATCTATAGGTACACGTTATGGTTTAATTAATTAACAAACATCAGCTAATTAGTTGCATCAAGGTGATAGAGAAATGTAAATATTCTGGTAATCCTTAAAGGGGTGGGGCCAGTGCTGTCAAACAAGATTTCCCCCAAAAAAAAGCAGGAGAAATTTCCTATCATTTGAACTTTTTTTTTTAAATTTTTTTAATAAACTTAACTGAAATGACTCCCCTGAAATTTTCCCCGCACAACTCAAATCATTGCATTTTTCTTATGGAGATCTCATTTGAATTTTTGTTCACGTAACCCAAATTATTCCATATTTTTCTAAGCGAATCTCATTTAAGGGCGGATACAAGGGGGGGGGAGTAAAGGGGATAATTATCCCCCCCCCCCCGAGATTTGAAAAAAATACTTTTTTTTTAATTTATTTTTAATGTAAAATTTAAAAAATTAATATTTAAAAATTGGATTTGTATTAAATACAAATCAAATTTTTACCGAAGGGAAAAAAATAATTTCGGTTCCGCGGGCGGCACAACATGAAAAAAATTTTGGTTTCGCGGGTGGCAAAAATTTTGCGCCTCTAAAAAAAAAAAAGGTAAAATATTTTTACGGACGGGAAAAAAATTTTTGGTTCCACAAAAAGAGAGAATGTTCCGCGGGCGGGAATAATTTTTGTGTGAAGAAATTTTTTCACAGAAAAATTTTTGAGATTACCCCCCCCCCCCCCGAGAAACACCTCTGGATCCGCCCTTGATCTCATTTTATTCGATTTTCTTTCTTTTCTTTTTATTAATTTTTACTCCGAATTTGTCTTATAAAATTAATTTAAAATAAAAAAAAAAGTCGCAGATTTTGAGAAAAAAGTCGAAGATAGGAACACTAAAAAAGTATCGATACTAGTACTTTTTTTACTCGATACTTTCTGGTATTGATACTTTCCTTTCGATACGATACCAAATACAAGTATCGATACTTTATTTACTATACCACATCCCTAGTTGAAGATCTCTGGCTAAAACCTGAGGGTTGGGAGCAATGGGCGGGGCATTTATAAAGATCTACAGGTAAATGAGAAAATAATAGGCCTAAATATAATTTATATTTGAAAATGTGTTTTTAAAATTAAAATTCTTAAATAAAATTTTAAATAAATATAATACAAAAATATTTAAATAATTTTATTAATTTAAAAAAATTATCAAAATTTAATTATATAACTATTTTTATTATTTTTCATTTGAGAGATTTTATTAATACTGAATTTTCTAGAATTTTTTGTGTTTTATTTAATTTTTTATTATATTTTACTTTCTCTTACCCTATATATGAAATATATAGACAGAGAAAAAAAGTGTTTTGTATTATAGAGCTTAAATATCTAGTCAAGGCTTGGGTTCAATGGGGGGGGGGGGGGGGTTGAACCCCAAATCCCCCCCCCCCGTGGCTACACCTATGCATACTGTATATTTAATTGATTGGCTTGAATTTTTCATAAGGTCATGCTTTCGTATGGGAAAATTCAGGAATTTTTGAGCATCCCCAATTGGGGATTTAAGAATTTTTCAAAGTATTTGGTATCCAAATGGCTTAAATAAAATCATCTGACTGCCTGGGGCCTGAACCCACGACTTTTGGTATGCGAGGATAGCACGCTAATCCCTACATCAAGCCCCGAGGGCTCAAAGTATTTCATAATCCTTAAGAGTGTAATCTGCTTGGGTAAGAAAAATTAGAGTTTTTCTTTCTGCACAAATTGACATCAAATTTAGTCTGATCTGATTAGCCGTTCGGAATACTAGAAAAAAAATAAATCTTGAAATCTAGCTGAAGAATCATGCTTTCTAACCGTATATTTCAAAATAATTATACCCCTTTAAAGTTATTCGAGCCGATAACACGCAATTTTTCATGTGATTTATCCAACTTTTTCGTGCATGCTTCCCTACTCGGCCCTAGTTGTCACGTCAAAAAGTTCATAGATCCGATTTATTTTTGAGAGAAGTATTTTTTTCTTCCCTTTAAATGAATTTTACTCATTGAGATTTTAAACCATTGCTTTATTTTAAAACATAATTTACAAGTCTATTTTATATTACATATTGTAATAATATGCCTAAACCTGTACATCATCAAACATATTTAGAATTAGTATTAAAATTAAAATCCTAAATGGCCTCAGTAGCGGAAAGGGCAAAAAAAAGAAGATATTTTACATATCATTTTTTTAGACAATTTGATTTTAATGAAGATGGTTCAAAATTAATCAGAAACGTTATTGCTTGTTAATAAGAAAAAAAAAATTCAATTTCAAAGAGCTGATAATTTAGGTAAAGGTCATTTCACGTCAAATCAACCAAAAAAATCAAAAATTTACACCCATAATCTCAGATTTTTATGAAACTTGGTATGTTTGTTCTATATATATAGATAAGTAACAGCACCAAATTTCAATTTTTATCTCACTTAGTTTTCGAGTTATAGCGCTTTAAAGTTTTGATTTTTTCACCTTCCGCGGCTTGGAGAATGCCAAACAAAATGTGACATAAAAGAGAAAATAATTTCTCATTTGCTTATTTGACACCCAATCTTGATGAAATTTTTTGGTAGGTTCTTTAAACAATAAGGAATTAGAAAAAAAATATATCACGAATCTAAGTTATTCCTAAAATATAAAAAAAATTCATATTGTTGATTTTTTTTTAGTTTTGAAAACGCAAACATGGCTAAAGCCAATATCTCCAAAAGGGAATGAGATATTCAAGAAATTTTTTTTCTAAATAATCTGCATGAAATGGGCTTTAATTTAGTAAAATAAAAATTTTGTGTATTTTGTTCCCTCTATTTCTTAAGTCCATTGAAAGTTTCAATATATAGTTTTACATGTTAAAAAGGTTTCAAGGCCAAAATGAAAATATACATTTTAAAGAGCATCTAAAAAATAATTGATTTATGAATTTTAATAAAAATCGTTGCAGCATATTTTGAGAAAATTGGAAAAAACTGAAAAAAATCAGTAAAGTACTAGTACTTTTGGCCGATTTTGTTCATAAGCTTATTTTGAGTGTCTGGGAGAGACCAAACTTAAATATAAAATTTCAACCTCCTAGCTCAATTCTTTCATGCTTTCAATTGAATTGATTGTGTTTTCGTCTGTGTTCAGTTTTAAGCAGACACACACACAGTGTCCATTTGAAATCATGAAAGGATTGAGCTAGGAGGTTGAAATTTTATATTTAAGTTTGGTACTCTCCCAGACACTCAAAATAAGCTTATGAACAAAATCGGCCAAAAAGTACTAGTACTTTACTGATTACTTTTTCAGTTTTTTCCAATTTTCTCAAAATATGCTGCAACGATTTTTATTAAAATTCATAAATCAATTCTTTTTAGATGCTCTTTAAAATGTATATTTTCATTTTGGCCTTGGAACCTTTTTAACATGTAAAACTATATATTGAAACTTTCAATGGACTTTAGAAATAGAGGGAACAAAATACACAAAATTTTTCTTTTACTAAATTAAAGCCCATTTCATGCAGATTATTTAGAAAAAAAAATTTCTTGAATATCTCATTCCCTTTTGGAGATATTGGCTTTAGCGCTAAACCATGTTTGCGTTTTCACAACTAAAAAAAAATCAACAATATGAATTTTTTTATATTTTAGGAATAACTTAGATTCGTGATATATTTTTTCTAATTCCTTATTGTTTAAAGAACCTACCAAAAAAATTTCATCAAGATTGGGTGTCAAATAAGCAAATGAGAAATTATTTTCTCTTCCATGTCACATTTTGTTTGGCATTAGCAAGCCGCGCAAGGGAAAAAATCAAAATTTTAAAGAGCCATAACTCGAAAACTAAGTGAGATAAAAAATTGAAATTTGGTGCTGTTACTTATCTATATATATAGAACAAACATACCAAGTTTCATAAAAATCTGAGATTATGGGTGAAATGGCCTGGTTGAACTGACGTGGAATGACCCAAAAACAAAAAAAACATTCATTATGATTTTTTCCCCCTTAATTTACATTTTTAAAAGAGAATTTATTCTCTTGCCTCTCCCTCTCAAGACACTTGAAAGAAAACGCATTTAAATTTTTGAATATTTTTCCCTTTGGTCAAAATCGTGGGATCGAATCTCCTACGGGTTCCCTCCCCCCCCTGCCTCTGCCTCTGCCATGGCTGATGACTTCCTTTCCGGAAGTGAACTCCTTAACTGGGCAACTCAACTGTGAGCCCCGGCTAAAGATATCCCCCATCCCTTAAGAGGGTAATATTCTCTCAAGAGTTTGAGATTACGAATATCTAAAAGTTAATTAATTGGATAATGAATTTTAAAATTATTTTAGATCAAAAGGAAATGAATATTGATTCATCATAATCATCGTTCAACGTCTGTTCCTATTTACAAACATACGTCTAATTATTCAATCTTTTTCTTTTAATAGAATTCACAAAAACACTCTCTATATTATTTTAATCAATTCAATTATTGTCAGGAAATGTTTTTCTCGTTGAAGAGATTAAAGTTTCAACACATCAAGACCGAGTCTTTTAAAGACTTAGCCACTTAATAGAACAATTAATTTTTAAATCTATTAAATTAAAGTCCAAATGGCCTCCGATGCTGACAAAAAAGACCTGCCTTCGCCTTCCCCTGAACTAACTTCGGGACGCCTGAGGTGGACCCTCTAATCTGCAATTCTTCAAATAATTAATATACATATCTTATCAAATAAAAATCTTTTTTTTTCTTTTATTCTGCCCCTTTGGCATGCCGCTATTGATGTCGTTACAAAATATATTTTTACAAAATTTGTATAACCAAAACAATATAAATACAATCATAAACCAATCATAAAACAATATATAGTTTACAAACAATAGTAAATAAAAATCTTATTTATCATTGTATTTGTTAATTATTTTATTTTATTTTAAATAATTTATATAAATATTAAATGAAAAAAAAAGATACATATTTATCTTTAGAAACATATTGTTTTTATTAATATGCTTTTGATATTATCATATTTAAGTCTATTATGTTCTTATAAGATGTTCTTCTCAAGTACTTTTCTTATATAATGTTCTTGGTAGTTATTATGTTTGTACAGTGAGCGCCACAATTAAGTCTCACCTTATAGTACCTTAAGTATATACTGTATATACCTTAAGTATATGGTATATGGTGAAACAATTTTAAATTTGAAAAGGTGAAATAAAATTAAAGAATATAGCTATAAGGTGGGGATTTAATTGTGGCGCTCACTGTACAGTGTTTTTTTTTAGCCATGTTTTTTAGACTATATTTTTGTACTATGTTTTTTTTTTCTCTTAAACTATATATTGTTTTGTTATTGTATTTATATTGTTTTGGTTATACAAATTTTGTAAACATATATTTTTGTAACGATGTTTAGCTCAGAGAAAATTAATAAAAAATAAATTCTATTATCAATAATTTCTAGACGAGAACAAAAATATTTTTTATTGTCAATATTTCATGTTTCGTTTTTCCCTGAAAGGCAGACAACTCAAATCATCAATTAATTTTTTTGATTAAATAGTTCGTTTAAAACGCTTGCAGTTTTGTTTTTGTATAATTTCCTAAATATCGTCTTGGCTTTGTCTAATTTTTTAAAATATTGTACTTTGAAGGAAATTTTTATATACAGATTTTAGAGAAAATTGTTTTTAGATACCAATGTAAAAAAAAGAAAATATTGTAAAAAAAAAAATATTTTAAAAAATAATGTGTGAGCCTGGAACAGGGCCGGGCTACGAGATTTTTTTTTGGGGGGAATTTAATTTTCCGCCCCTCCTTAAAATTTTCTGGGCACAAGCACCCACTGCCCCCCCCTAGATCCGGCCCTGGGCTGAAAGGCAGGAGCCAACAGCCGGAAATAAATTAAAAAAAAAAAACGCATGCAGAAATTAATCACTGGGTATAGTCAAATTAATCTCAAAAATTATTTAAAGGATCTTTTGGGTTGTCTACACAATTTAAAATAATTTTGTACAATTATTCCAGTAAATAAAATAAAATTAAATAAATAAATAATATAATATAATATAATAAATAATAAAATAAATTGAAATATATTAATTATAAAATAAATTTTATATATTTTTTTTTCTATCTCTCATTATTCTTTTCTGTTTTAATTAACGGAAAAAAAAATTTAATCTATCGTAATAAAAATTTATTTGTAATTTCGTTTTCTGATGGCATAATTTCCACGATTAAAAAAAATAAAATCCAATTAAACTTATTGATCAGATAAAAGGACGCAGGTATTGTAAATATAGATATTGTAATTACCGCCCCCCTCTCTTCTTCTTCTTCTTCTCTATCTCATCAAATACAAATAATGCATTTCAATTTCGTATCCTCTGTTGACTTTTAAGGCGTTCATTGGCGATCATTTGACCGGACCCCTTGCCAACGAATGTTTACTTTGATAGAGAGTAATGTTTATAGGTTTTGTGGTGATCATGGCGCATTTTAAATAAGGGCTCAATATATATAGGAAATAGCTTAATCAGGGATCGGTCAACCAAGAAAACAAATATTGGATGCGAGCAATTAAATCGATTTGCGTTGGTCAAAGGGGTCATATGGGAGTCAAATGGGGGGGAGGGGGGGAGATCAGCTAAAATAATGAATCACAACCAACCTCACAACATGAAATTAATTTTAATTTAGATTTTGGACAAAAAAACAAAAAACAAATAGGTAGGCTATATCTGATTTTAAATTGAAGTTTTGTTGAGAGAGAATATTCCCCAAAACTTTCTCGTATATTCTTTTGTTTACATTTACATGTTTTTTAATGACACCTGTATGACTGCTATGCATTTTGTCTACTAAATTTACAAATTTATGCGTTCAAATATTTACAACAAAGAAAAAAAAAAACATTTTAAAATTACAATTTTCTTCGAAAAATAGAGTAAATATGTATTTATTGTAATTTTACATATTCAATACATTGTATAGTAATTTTTGTTAAAAATTGTATTTTTTCGAAAGCAATTTGGAAATTCTAAAATTACCAATTGCACTCTAATTTTCAAATATATTTCTAAAATTACAATACATTTTCATTCTATAATTTTCAAACGACTTTTGAAAATTACAATACATTTGTAAATGGTTTTGGCAAAGACTTACTAAATTTAGTATGTTTTTGTCTAAGAAGTTTGCTTTCTACACAATTGTAAAATCAACCAGTGACGTCATTTAAGTTTTTGCTTGAGGGAGGGGGGGGGTGGCAAATTTTTTTTTTACTTCCTGTGTTAATTAATTTTTATACATATAAACATATATATACCTCTATATTTGTATTTATATCTTCTATACTTTTTTGGACCCTGTTACGCAATAGTGTGTCAAGCGCCAGCTACCGAGATTTGAGAAAATTAACATTCAAGTTTTTTGTTTTCATTGGATTATATATAAAAAATACTATTAATTATAGCATTTGAAACAATATTCCGTGCTTAACTCTAATTTTTAATTTTTTTGGCGCTTGACACACTAATGCGTAACAGGGTCCAAAAAAAGATTGTTAGTTTGATCTCAGAATTTACTATTTTCTTTCAAAACCTTGAGAAGGGCAAATGCCCCCTCTGCCCCCCCCCCTCAAATGACGTCCCTGAAATCAACAAAATTTTATTTACAGTGTATCGCATTCTTTCTACTTTAAACATTCATCTATTGTTAAAAGAAAATATAAAATTTGAATTCAATAGGTTGAAAAAAAAAAAAAAATTAAATCAAATCTTTTTAGAGAGAAAAATATAAAAAAAAGGGATAAGATCGATGAAACAAAACATGATAAAAAAAAAGATTTTTCAAGCCAATTCAGCAGCTTTTTATTCATGAACCCTAATTACTATACAAAAGAGCAATTACGAATTTGCTGAGTGAATATTATTCAATATATATAAAAGAGAGAAAAGATAAATAAGAAATTTCTCATTGGTTAATCAAATAACTGAATTCTTTCTTTTTTTTTTTTTTTTGATGGTTAATTAGCCTTTCTTGGGCTTTTCAGGTCAAAACACGAATTGGCCATTAGCATATTGAGGTGCTAATCTCGTTTTGAGTTGTAGGCCGGCGTGCCTAGGCTTAGCTTAGAGGGGCTGCCACTGCATTGGGCCACCTCTTAATCGTTGCTGTCAACGGGGGCTTGAAGGCGATGCATCAAAGTCACATCTATTCATTAAGGGACCCAAATAGGATTATTTCTTAGGTATAAATGCAAAGGGCAAACATAAGACGAATGCAACTTTCTGGCACTCAACCAACAAGGCTAATCAGGATTAAAGTCCTTATAAAAAATAATAACTTATAAACTACAAATATTTATTATTATACTTTTTCATTCAAGGATATAAATTATAATAAGAAATAAAATATGATAATTTAGAGATTATGCTTTATTTAGAACCAAAGTTGGTCTAGTAGATAAAATATTATACCAAAAGGTAGATTCAAATATATATAGGAGGCTATTATTGGTTGAGTGAAAAAAACAAAAGTATTTTTTCAGCGATTTAACCTTATATTTCGAAGGCACTGAAGTGTCTTCTACCTCAAGGTTTAACTCACACACTCCAAAACATTGTATCTTCACAGACAAGGTTACATTTGCCAACAAAGATCAACCATTACTCAAAGAGTAATCATTCAAAAGGCAATCAATCAAAGAGTGATTGTCTTTTGAGTGATTACTCTTTGAGTAATGATGATCTTTTTTGGCAAATGTAACCTTGTCTGTGAAGATACAATGTTTTGGAGTGTGTGAGTTAAACCTCTGAGGTAGAAGACCCTTCAGTGCCTTCGAAATATAAGGTTAAATCGCTGAAAAAATACATTTGTTTTTTCACTCAAGCCTGCTGAAAATAATTACTTTGTTATGTGGTGTACTTCATTGAAGTGTGAATGTAATTTTTTGATGCTTTCGTTTTTCAGTTAGTGGCTCTGATAACAATAATGAGTTTATTATTACTTTTAAATAGAGTGTTATGGAGGTTGCGAGACCAAAGGTCAAGAATCCCGAAAGAATTAGCTTGAGCAAAATTTGGAAATTATATTTTTGGTCTATTCAGCTAAATTAAATAAAGTAAGATTGCAAATTTATACATTCGAATGAAAAACACGTCCAACCGAACTCTTTCGCCGACTCATGGATTTTGGGCTCACGTAAACGAATCGACGACCCGGAATCCGAGCCGTCTACCCGCAAACCTGGAGCTCGTCACTACCCAACTCTGGGACCCGTCGCTGTACCATATTACATTTTGGATAAAACCCAAATTATCACAAAACGTCTTTTGAATACCCTAAAACTCCCACCCTCACCAACGGCCAGCTAAGCAGCGACGACAACGTGCAGGAGGACGACAGCAACGCACAACACAACAAGAGACTCAATTATTGGCAACATTCTCTTTCACTGACACGAAAATGGTCTGAAGTGGTGGTGATGCTATCCTCAAGAAGAATCCTTCTTCGAGGAAAGCACCAAGAAGGATCCTTCTCGAGGATGCATCAAGAAGGATCCTTCTCGAGGATTGCATCAAGAAGGATCCTTCTTGCCACTTTATGAGCCCCATCGTAGCTAACCGGCTGCTCTCATTACTTTCTTGTATTTCTAAAACCTTGGAAAAGATAGCGAAGAATCGGTTAGAAGTTGGTTCCAAATATATTATCTATATCCATGAACTGCTTGCTATTCAGTTTTAAACTATATACATGTTTTGTTTATTTATTTACTGCACCGATGGGACGTTCCACTATGAATTATTTACACAAGCAAAGAGAATAATAAAATTCCAACTTTGCCTTACGCTCTAATTGATTTTAACTTAAAATACAATCCAAGAAATGACCGTCATGCTTGATCCGTTCTATTAACAATTAAACTAAGAAAAGAAATTGTATGTGTGTGTGTGTGTGTAAATAATTGCCTCATCTACTCCTTATTTCTGCGAAAGATTGCAAGTGAAATGTTTAATCGCTCTGGCGCCCACATATTAATTAAAGGCATCCGGATAAGACTGTGTGTGTGTGTGTGTGATGAGATGTGACCAGCAAAAATGATGCAATATACATGCATGTATGTGACTCACCAAGTGGCAAACGTGATGGTGATGTCATTTCGTGGTGGTGTGTACTGAACAAGGTCACGGGAATCGGAAGGCCCCTTCAATCGCCTACATGGGCCTCTTTTTTTTTTTTTTGGTTAATGCAAATATTGATAATTTCAAGTATATTTTATTATCAAGTATCATATTAATCAAAGTCACGATGCCAGTCATGCATGATAATAATAAATTCATAATATGACTCAATATGAATATTATAATTTATTATTTTTATAAATATTTCTTTAAAAAAAAAGTGAAATATTGTATTTTGATCTGATCGTTTATAAAGTCCTTTAAAGAAACTTTAAGACAAAAATTAGATGATGATAAAATCTTATCAGGATCATAATCTCTTTCCTATACGAATCTAATTAAAAGAGATTGTTTAACAATTTTTGTGAGTAAGCCTGTTTATTTGTTGATGGACCTAACGTTCCAGCCTGTGCTTCACTTTGCACGAGGCTACCGGAGTAACAAATACACTATATTACATTTTTCTACTGAAAGAATCGAACTAAGGAATCTTTAAACAACTTCCTTTGACAGCCAATTGGCTTGGAATTGGTTTATTCAAATTTAATAAAATGCATTAAAATAATAAATAAATGGTCTGAATCTAAACGATCTCAGATGCCAAAAAAATATAGCCTACTTAACCAAATAAACAGAATATGAAAGACATCAAGTGCCAGAGACGAATTCAAAAAATAGCAGCCCCCCCCCCCCCCCTCTAATAAATAACACAAAAATTAATAAATATATCTCCCCCCCCCAAAAAAAAAAAAAAAAATAAAAAAAAAAAATACTCCCTCTCTCAAAAATAAAAAAAAAATTAAAAAATAAAAAATAATTAATTAATTAAAAAAAAATATTTTTTTATTATTTTTTTATTTGTATGTGTATGTGTGAGAGGGGGTCCCAAGAAGGGGAGAGAGAACTCTTCAAAATAAAAATAATTTTTTTGATATTTTTTTTAATTTTTTTTAATTGCCTTGGTGTGGAGAAATTCATGTATGTTCTAGGCTTTTAGTATAAATAAATAAATAAAAATAAAATTAAAATATAATTTAAAAATTTATTTTCTCATTAAGTTGTCATTTGCAACAATCAGAGGCCTATTCAGTTTCGTTACCGTCGAAGCCTTCATCATAATCGAGTAGTATTTTAGGAAACCAGAATTACATCAATGCAATTAGTGTTAAAATTTTTTAACGAATTTTCTAAACTAACTGTATTGATGTGATTTGTGTTGTCTATAACACTATTACACTGCTGAACGGTAGCCGAAACCGAATTGTACATGGCAACTTAATGAGAAAATATGTTTATTTTATTGATTTCTCCATCAATGGACAGCCCTGGTCTATTCATCTAAACATATATAGACCTATATATATCTACAGAGCTGGGGAGTTAACATCAATAATATGTAATTATACTTATATTTGTAATTATTTCTTTATTATATTGTAATTTATTCATTATTATATTTATTGTAGCCGCTATATTATGTTTCATATATGGCACGGACGTAATGAAGTATTTACCAGGGGGAAGGAGTGAATGGTGTTACGGTTGTGATTTATTAAAATAAAGTATTTATTAGATAAAAGAAAAATTTTCAATTTTTTTTTCCAAAGAAATGTTCATTTTTTCGGATTCTCTTCTGTTTATATAAAAAAATAAAAAGAAGGAAATTGAGGGGAATTCATTATCAAGAAAATTTAATTTAAGAAAGGCAAAAAAAAAAAAAAAAAAAATCTAATAAAATCTCCTCCCTTCAGAATTAATAAATGAATTGTAATTGTGAATAAAAGAGAAGAAAGTTCACTCTCTCTATAGAAAATGCAGAATAGACAAGAGAGAGAAGTCGTTAACGACAACAAATGGAGGGAATATTATTTCCTTCGGGAAAGAAAGGAAACGCTTTGTCAACACATAACAGTATGTTGGAAATCAGAATATATATATATTATCTGTTCTGTTAGTCATGACATGTCATTTCGATTTTGAACGCTTCATGTGTCTCTCTCTCAACTCTGCTACTACAACTAAGAAGAAAAGGGATGATGATGAGGGGGGTGGGGGGAGAGTTCATTTGAAATGCTAATAATTGTCCAATGCACTTATGGTCACAAGTCCCTTGAATATTAGCATATAGTGATGGATTAGACGAGCACCCGGGAGTGGTGGGGGTGGGGGGAGGTAATACTTTTAATCAAATTGAGCCCTTTAAGGACGATGATGATGATGATAACGTGTCATCAGGATCATCTCTTTTTACTAAAGAAAATCCAATTAAAAGAGATTGGCTTGAAATTGGTTTATTCAAATTTAATAAAATGAATTTAATGAATAATAAAATGCATTAAAAAGTCAAAAAAGAAAAATTTTGAAGTCTTTTTTTGAGTATTGTAGATTTGAATTTGTACTTTATTATATTTTCTATTAAATAAATTTATAATAACGAATAAAATATATATATTTATTCTTAATTTTTGAATTTGGTATTATTATTGAAGCAGAATTTCTAATGAGAGGGAAATAGTACACAATTATATTACCTAAAATTTACTTCTATATTAATTATGATACTTATAAAATAATTTTGTTATCAAACTATAAAAATTTTATTAACTAACTCTTAAATTTTAAAATCATAAAATTTTCTATTTCATTCATAAATCAGAAAAGATAATGGTTTAAGTTGGGTGTATATCGTGTAGGCAGGTGGGAGAGATATTATATTCATCGAGAGAAATAAAATGTTAATCCAAAACAAGAAAAAAACATAAACACTAATGATATATCATTTTCCTTGGATAATTTTTTAAAATTATCTTTTATGACGTCATCGTGTGCTGCTGCTACAAATGCCAACTAACAACTATGAAATTAGCCAAAGTGTTTTGAAATAGACTAGTTGGCAAAATCTTTTCCGGAGTAAAAAAAAAAAAAATTATTTTTTTTATGGTTTTTCTTTTTTAAGATGGAAGGGAAAAAGAGCAAGGTGAATTCATTTATTCTCATCTCTCCTCCCATTTGGATTCATCAGCAATGCATTTAGCATGCGAAAGCGATTAGCCGCCTTCACGTGACCTTTGACAGAGCCTATATTAGTCGATTTTTATAAATAAATATGTTTTAAAATCCAATTTAATTATGTAAAAATAAGCATAATAAATTGTAGATTAGATCCTAACAAAATTGTCTGTCTATATTACGCCATTAGTTTTCTTTTATTTTATATATTTATTTATTTTCTCATCAAATGAAGTTTAGGGGTACTTTAAGGTTATATGAAAGGTTCGAGTCTCAAAAAAAATTAAGTTATTAAACTATGATTTAAGAAAGAGAACTTTAAGTACTCAATTTAATATAAAAGATTATTAAAAACAGAATATTCATACCAAATGAATAAAAAAAGACACCTGGTTAACAAAAACTATATTACAAATATTCAAGAAGCAAAGAAGTTTATATTTTCATTTATAATACTATTTTATTAAAGGAGACGTGGAGGAAATCAGTCCAAAATCATTTTGTGGCGATAGAAGTGTAATTTTATTTTTTATTTATTTATCTTATTATTATTTGTATTTATTTATTATTATATTTTATCTTACTATTATTTGTATATAAATTAGTATTTATTTATTATTATATTTTATCTTACTATTATTTGTATATAAATTAGGATTTATTTATTATTATATTTATACATTTCTAATTTTTGTAAAAATTAACCGATCATAATTAATTAAAAATAAAGTATAAACGAAGATTTTTAAAATTCTGTTGACATCAGAAACCAATCTGTCGAGAAAATACAAAATTAATGATGGAATAATTTATTTTAACGATAAATGACATTCACATCATCACCAATTTTGTTGATATAGAAAAATCAATATATTTAATAAAACTACTTTCTATATTGTAAAAAAAAAAAAATTATTAAGTTTCATTTATGTATTGATAATATAATTTAATATAAAAAATTCATGACTTTGTGAGATCTAGGTCAGAGATTTGTTATAATATAAAAATCACATTTGTGAATGTTCAAATCAATAGAGTGTATCAAAAAATTTAATAAAAATAATAATAGCGTACGAGAATGAGGAATTTTTTTTTAGAAAATTGTTATTGTAGTTTTATTATAGGGGAAAATCATTATTATGCATATACAATATTAACAAAAAGGCTTATTATATCAAACAAGAAAAGTTTATTTTAATTGAATTAGGTTGATTAAAATAAGGACGGTGTCTAAATGGCCTCCTATGCCGAAACGGATCTTAAACAAATTAATATTATTAAAGAAACTTATTTATTACTCTCGACTAATCGGCCTTTACTAAATAAAATATCATCTCCAGTTCAGATTGAGTTAAATTCTCTAATTTACAATTTCCAGGCGATAAATTAAAATATTATTTGTTATTCTAGATATTATTAAAATTCATATATATTTATTATAATTATTTATTAATTATTATTATTTATTAGACTATATATAATAAATATTTTATAAATTTATTATTATAAATTCACAACAAAAATAAATACAAAAAATAATAAAATATAAATCTGTAGGTTGTTTTAATACTTCGAATTCCCTCCCTCTCCATCCTCCTTAACTATGGCATATATTTAATATTTTATTATTAGTACATCTTGTGGTTAGTAACATCGACCCTAATTCTGAATTTATCGCATTTTCGTTGACCACATGTCGAGTTATGTTGTGTCCTGGCCTTCTCCTGTTTACAAACACATGCGATCTCCCTCCCCCACCCTCCCACCTTCAACAAAACCTATTACACAAACAAGCTTAAATGCATATAACAAGTCCAACCGGCTGTCTCGCTGTCTGGACTGGCTTTTTCAAATTTGTAAATGCATTGTTTGTATTTAGTATGGATAAACAAAGCATAAACTAGATGAAGTCATTTGAACTTTAAAAAAAAAAATAAAAAAAAATTGTCCCTTTCACTTTATTATTTCTTAAATGTTAAAGTTGTAATTTCGATTTAGTTTCTGATCAGATAAATTTCAAGTGGGTGGAAATAAGACAGAGAGTTATAAGTTAATAATTAATTGTCTGATGACTTTTATAGGAAATTTTAGGTGGCCTAGTTATATCGACAATTAGAATTTTGCAAATGACAATAGAAATTAAAAGTGCACAAAAATAAGGTGTTTTTTAGGTCATTTAACAGAGTTCCTATTTATTTTAATTGATTGGTAGTCAATTTAATTGAAATAATTTTTTAACGCATGGGACGGGATGCGAACCTCTGACCCCTAATGAGGAAATTTATTTAAATTCGGTCTAAAAAATCTCAGATGTCAAAAATATACCTAAACAAATATATGAAATGCCAAAGTCAAATCTGGTGTGACTGATCACACAAGACCACACACACTTGTCAACATTTATTTAGTTTCCGGCAGTATAGTAGAATTCAGTATGTAATATTTCTACTATTTATCTTTTCTTTACTATGAAGTACAAGAGTAATTCAAATAATTTTGAGCGCAAAATGAGAATTTTCACGCCTTAGGAGGCAGTGGCGGATACAGAGGAGTTTCTCCAGGGGGAGGGGGGTAATTTGGTGTGACTGGTCGCACAACACACAATTTTTTCTTATTATCGGTAATTTAAAGGTGCATTCTGTAGTTGTTTACCAGAATATATATACAAATCAAATTTCTAAGTATTCGTTTTTAAAATTTTATATTAAAAATACAATTTTTTCCCCCAAAAAAAAAAAAAAAATATTTTTCTCAAATCTCAGGGGGGGGGGGGGGGGGGGAATTACACCTTTACCTCCCTTGTATCCCTGTCAGGAGTTTATCTAGCTAAAATATAAAATTTTACCTTCATAAGTCATTTCTTTCTCCTCATCCATCAAAAACTCAACATGGAATTTTTGACACGAATGCATCATTCTCCTACCAGGAATGTATTAGTAAAAGGAAATTAAAAATACCAGAATGAGGTATTTATCAGGAGAGGGGGAGGAGAATTATTTTAAGGTTGTGAAAAAAGTGAAAATTGGACGTGACTTGATAAAAATTTTTCAAATTTTTTTACAATTTTTTATAGGCTATTAAGCACACTATACATGAAAAGAATATGCAAAAAAAAAAAAGAAAAAATATAGAGTTAGTGAGAACAGAAATATTTATTTAAATAATATTTTGAAATTCTTAAATAAATTGTGTCATAAAAAATTTGTACAAATATTTGATTAATGCATTAAAAAATACAAAAAATAATAAAATTGAATTTTTACCTTGAGAATGAAGTAATAAACGGAAACGTCATTTTAGATGTGAAATGTAATTAGGAATTTAAAGATTATATAAAAAAAAGGGTTTCAGAAGACGGAAATAAACCCTTGACATTTATGTTTGATTTTTGTTGTTGAGTTTAGCTGTGGGTTTCCTCTCCCGCCCTTCATATTTGGCATGATGTAAACAACAGTAAACGTAAACATGCAAAATGCCCCCCAGGCGGATGAAATATTGTTCAACATGTAATCCTAAAGCACATAGAAGAGCAAGCAAAGACTTTGCGAGCGAAAATTAAGTTGGGGGCTTATATTAATAAAAAGGGAAAATAATTTTTCGATAAAACTGAAGGTGTGCTCGAGTGGTGGTGGTGGGGGAGGGGGGACCTCCCCCACGTGATGCGTCATAGTAGGGGCCATGAGTCAGTAAAAGGGCTGCCTGCCTGGCTTTTTTTTCCTCGATGAACGAAATTAAATACTCTCTCTCTCTCTCTAAGATGACAAACTTTGATATTTACTTAGTTGAAATGAGATTTTTCTTTTTTTTTTTTTCGAATTTTAGGATCATTTACATTTCTATTCATTCGTGCAACCCAAGAAAAGGGATAAAAGAACAAATGAAGAAGAAAGAAAGAAAATCTTTTTAATATTAAATTAATCTCTCACTAATTTGTAAATTTATTTTTTCAAATAAGTATGACTCAAGTCAAAGTGAAAAAAAAAAATTAATAGTGACGATATTTATTAACTGAGATTATGCTTACCGTCGCGCAAAATAATCAATTACTCGGTTATTTACAGATTATTTTCTTAAAAGATAATCGATTGAAAAAAAAATAATCGATTAATAGATTATTTTTTCAAAATCGATTATTGAGCAAATGGATTATTTTCGGGAAAAATGCGTTTGAAAAGATGGGATGAGACTCGTATACTAAAAAAAAAAGAAGGTTTTCACCAGATGAGAAAAATCGAAATCTGACGATAAAGATTTTCGCAGGGGAAAAAATTTCGTTTTACTAAAAAAAAAAAAAGGTCAAATGATTTTCACGGGTGGAAAAATAGAAATATTTGGATTTTTTTATTAAACGATTATTTTTTCTTCTGTCTGGGCCCAATAATAGATTAATCGGAATAATCGATTATTTTTCATTAACGATAATCGATAATTTTTTTTCCATAATCCAGCACCCCTAATCATAATACTATAATATAAAGCACTAGTGGTTGACTTCCTGTCCCTGTGTGTATGTGCCTTTCAAGGCGTTGATTGGCCAGAATAAAAGGAAGTTGAGTCAAAGAAGGCAATTTAAAACTAAGTCAGAGAGGGAAGTTTCTAAACAGCGAAGAAGAATAAATTTGATGAATTTGCAAGGGGGTCAAGGGGGCGCAACCCCCTGGCATATATTAATATAAGACAGGGAAGGTGTAAATAATGAATCGCAGGCTCTTCATTCACTTCCTCAGAGCCTCTATTAGCGCACGAAACGTCAGCGATAAACAATTTCTCTATTTTCAAATAAAATAAATAAATATTAAAAATTGAGAAATTATTATTGAAAATTTACGATTCTTAACATTTTTGAAGTCACATTTTTCAATTGTAAAGAATAGTTCGTTACGAACATTTATTGTAGATTATAATTGATTTATTATTATTGCTGATTATTATTATTGATTTTATTATTACATATATTATACATAATCTTGTATTTATAAATATAATAGTAAATAAACAATAGACTTTTTTTTTCTATTCAATATATTAAAGGTCTGAAGAATTAAAGGATAAAATAAATGAAATAGAAAACTACCAACCCAAGGTGTTATTTTAAATAAATAAATAAAATTAATTCATGTCATGTCTTCACCGTACACCTACACCTGGTATATAGTCTAACTAGATAATCATTATTTTTAGCTATTTGCATTTATATTTTTTAATTTGCCTTCTCGGCCGAATTAATTAAATGAGAAATGCAGCAGGTACTGTTTTTTTTTTTTATTAACACTTTTTCAGCTGACGTTTTGGTCCATAAAGCTATACACATGTACAAAATCCATCTTGACTCCTTAAGATGACTTTAGGTAATTTATTTTTATGATGTATAAAAATTTCATCAATTTGTCAATAGCTATACAGGTTAATATATTTTATACATCTGAGGATGTTTCGAATCCTGGATCGAAACGTCAGCTGAGTGAGATTAAACTGTTAATAAGAAAAAACAATAAATAAATTTCTCATTTCTCATCTCTCAAACAAGAGATATTGTTTTCTATATTGTATATTATTATAAATATATAATATAATATTATAATATATAATATAATATTATAAATATATAACAATAATAATAATGAAAAGAATTATAATAAATAAATAAATAAATATTTAAAATTTATTGAAATTTAGGAAATTTGTTTTTTGACTAAATCATCTATCCATAAAATAAGATAATCAATAATTTCAAAAATGTTAAAAAAAAAGTATTTTATTATAGTAAATTTAAAAGTTTTTGAAAGTGAAATAAGATTCTTTTTTTTTTTTATGGAACGAATTTAAAGTCAGGTAGACTATGTCCAAATATTAAATTAAAAGTTGTATAACAACTCTTCCTTATTAAAAAAATAGATCAGGATTTTCTCTTTTATGCATTTTGCTTGCTCGTTGTTTTAAACCAGTTCTAATTCCTCAAATGTTATCAAGTGTTTTTTTTTTTTTTTTGTTTTTTGTTTTGTTTATAATTTATATTTTATGCGAAAAGGAAAAAATTTGGCATCGTTTATTAGATGCTCACCCATTTAATATATACGGCTCATTGCACCTTTTGTCTCTTTTTTTTCTCTCTCTGAACGTAAAACCAAGTATAAATCATGATATAATTTAATTAAGCCTTTTATTAAATGGATTGATCGATTTAAGGGAGAAATAGGGAGTGAGGGAGTGGGAGTAGAAGAGGGGGATGGGTGGGGAAAAGAATGAGGGGGGACCACCTGGCCGGCATCTGCCCGCCAATTATTGGCCGACCGCCAGCCAGAATACGAAACCCACCTGCTTAAAATTTTAAAGAAAATTACTTGGAAAATTTCAATTTGTATTTTATTATAAATAAATAAAAATTTCAATTTATATTTTATTATAAATAAATAAAAATTTCAATTTGTATTTTATTATAAATAAATAAAAACAATAATTGTATTTATTTATTATTATAAAATTTAATAACAATTTTAAACAATTATATGTTATTCTAAACAATGAAGTTGTTTTTAAGTAGGTTATACTAGTATTAAAATATTTAATAAATTTCGTTCCCTTTCATGAAAGGAATTATGCTGTCACTCATATTGAACAACATACCTATAATCTCTATTTCTATGAATTATTTAAATTTAACCAAAAGTGTGTGAAGTGTCTATTCTATTATTATTATTATTATTATTAAAGCTATTATTATAATATACATTCACCAATCTTTAATTAAATAGGCTTATAACTTTCACACGCCATTATAAATATATGTAACTTGAAAGGTATTTATTATCTTTTTTCCTTTTGAATATAATATTTAATAACAATTATTGAATATTTTTAGCGTGAAACGGAGTGAGAATTATGTCTCTAGGTCGGCTATTTCAAAAACGATACTCGTTTTTGTACCCAAGAAGGTAGGCAATCCAAATGACAAATGTTATTTTAACAACTGCGCATGCGTGAGCAAGTGTATTGCAAGATACAAGAAAAAAAAACTATTTTTTGAGTTTCTCGTTAAAAATATCTTAGATAATCACTATTGCGTGGTTTAATAATATGTGATTTATTTTAAGAATTTAATATGAATAAGCAAATATCTTTGGAAAATTTATGCTAATTTTGATTAATCATTCATTTTATTTTTGAAATATTCATTTGTCTAGGCTAGAAAAATTTCTATTGTGTCAATTCATCATGAGAATTAAGAATAAAAAAAAATATTTATTGCTCATATATTGTATACTATTGCGAATTTAAATTTTATTATTTTTTTTATATCATTGATACACTAACTAGGTGATTAGATAGGTATAAAGATTTCATGAAACATATGTTCATCTAAATAAAATAATTTAAATAATAAAAGAAAAATTTTTATTATAATTCTTATCCTCTAATTATTTATTTACAATAGCCTATTTATGATAAGGTGTGAACAATCAATTAAGATTGTAATTTTATTGTAATTTTCATCTTACTCCTTTATTCCCCCCTCACCTCACTCGGCACTAGAATCCATAACTAAAGAAAAAATTAAATTTACAGGCTGTTCCTAAAATTATGTGCCAAAAGAAGAAATAAATAAGTTGGTATATCTAAAGCGATTTTAATGTATAGGTCATCAAAGGAGGAACTACTCTGTGTCTACATTGGAAAATCTTTTAGTAATCTATTATTCAGTATTTATTTCTTGTTTCGACAATCTTGTAAATTAAGTGATTTCAGGGGAACACTCTGTCAACCAAAAAAATATTTTAAAATACATACAAAAATAAGAACAATTATTTTTTATTAAAAGTTTCAAAAAGTTTGAAAAATCTTGACTATAAAAAAAAAAAAAAATTATAAAATAAAAACTTTTTTGTTTTTTCGTATTTATGATAATCTTGTTTGTAATTATTATAATTATTTTATTTATTATTAAATAGAATTTATTTGTAATCTACAATTATTTTGACCTTTATTTGTGCATGCATTTCTTTTTTTAGTAGCCTTGTAGGTAGGCAACCCAAATGGCCAACTATCTAATTGAATAATTTCTGAACAAAGCGTCGTTAATATATTAGAATTGGGCACATGTATTTAAATAATACGAATGTATTTTGATATTTCAAAAGCACTCGTTGATACAAAATAATGCGTCATGTGCATTGTTTTATAATGTCCACAAACAAAACTAGTTATTAAAAAGAGCTGGTCAATTTGCCTTCTAGTAAGCAACTAATTTCTATTCTACGGGTTAGAATAAATCTATAATTAGAGTCCTCTCTCTGTCAGTTATATGAATTTTTAAAGAAAAACCAAGAACTCATTAAAAGTTTCAAAAAGTTTAAAAAATCTTGACTATAAAAAAAAATTTATAAAGTAAAAACTTTTTTTTGTTTCGTATTTATGATAATCTTGTTTGTAATTATTATAATTATTTTATTTATTATTATATAGAATTTATTTGTATTCTACAATTATTTTGACCTTTATTTGTGAGCTAGACTATTTTTAAAAGAAAACTAATCGATCTCTAAACAAGAAAATAACTAGGGCATGTAGAAAAGCAATCGGATTAAATTTCAAAAAGTTTGAATGACTAAAAGCTACATGAAGTTGAAGTTGTAGAGTACTTCGGAATGAGGAAGAGAGGGGGGGAGAGGGTGGTAGAGGGGGTGGAAGCAAGCAAAGCAGCTTAAGGACATCAGATAGCAGCAAGCACCTCGCTGGAGGGCATAGGAAATCGTTGGCTGGCAAGCGAAGGTTGTTTCCATGCAAATGGTTAGGATGGAAGTCTGCTCAACGACGACGACGACGACACACACAGAGAGAGCCTTAACGCCCTTCACGAAATGCACGAAAACGGGGGGGGGGGGGGGGTTAGAGAGGTCCTTTCCCAATTAAGCGACCAACGCGAGAGATAGCACACACACACATCACACACACACACACCTCTCGAGTTAATGGAACAGAAATTATGCCGATATCAAAAACAAGACCAAAACGTGGAGGCTTTAATGAAAATACAGGGATGAAGTGTAGAGGAAAAGGAGGATGGGATGGGACGACGACCCCGAACGAGGAGGAGAAGCAGGCAGCCAGCAGCACCCAACGCAACGCGCGCGCAGCTCTAATAAAGTGGAAAATTGAATTGGGCTCAAAACGCAATCGGCATTTATAGCTGGAAATCGGATCGATAGCCTCGTGCCAGATGAGACTACATCTTATGGAATGGAAGTGAAGGAGGAAAAAAAAAAGCGGCGGGGGGCACAAACACACGACAACGAGAAACATGAATAAAATAAAGTAAAATTTGTTTTTAATTAAATTAACATTGGAGAATAAGGGGGGAGGGGGAGAAAAATAAAAATTGCAATAAATAAAGCGGAAAAATGGTATCCATAAATAAATCTATTAACGATCTGTTGTTGTTGCACAAAACAAGAAATTATACAAATTAACAAAACTAGAAATAGGGTGGCCGCTGGGGTGCTGCTAATGGATCTAATAGTAGCCTATACTTTTTTTTTTGGGGGGGGGGGAGGGATAGGGGAAAAGTGGCCACTGATTTTTCCTCAATTTTGTCATGAATTTTCTTTTAGTATCCGAATTCCTAAAATTAAAAATAACAAACAATATCAAAAAGTATGTGAAAATTAATTTAAAATAGATATGATGTTGTATTCTCGGTCATTTGATGATGAATTCAATAAAAAAATTTCTATTTATTAATTTAATGTCTTATGGCTGTGGAGATTTAATCAGGAAGCCGAAGGAACTTTGCAGCCAGGTGATTAAATAAAAAAAAATATTTTATTTAATTTTTACTTGCCGACGTTTCGGTCGTCTATCACGACCTTCACCAGGGCAATAATTGATCAAGGTCGTGATAGACGACCGAAACGTCGCCAAGTAAAAATTAAATAAAATATTTTTTTTATTTAATCACCTGGCTGCAAAGTTTCTTCGGCTTCCTGATATTTGTTATATTATTTTTCAATGCAGGTTAAGAAACAACAATAAAACATAGTTGATCTCATCAAGATTTAGATAAATTCGTCTAGCATCAGTAATTTAAAAAATAAATGGTAGAGAATAGAGCCCAACAGATATGATGCTATCCTGGAAAGGTGTGATAGACTGAGAGGCAACCAAATTAAAATGAATAATTATCTACTTATTATAACACCTGGCAATGGATTAGAGCAACAGCCAAGAAGATCGTTGCAGTTAAGCAATGTCAACGTCGGTTGGGTGACACTGAGAATTCAGCGTTTTGAACGTCTCCCGGAAGCCTACGGTACAATTTATTAAATATAATTATATACGTATGTAAGGACCATGGCGAATTAGACTTCGTCTAGAAGCCAAGAAGAGGGGGAGAGTGTATACTACCCCCTGTAATATCATCATCATCCACCATCATGTATATATGTAATCTATAGCCCCTTAATGGCCTCAGCAGCCGAGGACGAAAGTTAGAAAAAAATCTTATTACAATAATTTTATTATTATTTATTTTTTGTATTTGTATTTATTATTTATTTTTTTGTATTTGTAATTATTATTTATTTTGTATTACAAATAGTGTTTATTTATTATTATTACTGAATTTTTGAATATTCGATTTTAAATCAATCACGTGTGTATAGAATTATAAAAAGATATTTGGATAAGATAAAAGTCTACAGAATGTCTCATATTTTTAAACTTTAGCGTCATCTGATGACCAATTTTATTTTAAAATTATTATTTATATCAATGGCCCTCGTAAAAAAGAAACAATTTTATCTTTTAGTGGCCATGAGTTCGCTTTCCGTCCAAAGCGATAAAAATCTATTTCAATTGTATTGTCTATCAATGCCGAAAAAAAAGATTAAATTATATTTTAAGTAGCCTAATAACAGGAAAAGAAGTCCATCTCTCATTAACAACAAATTTTCGAATTTTTCTTTATTGCAATTGAATAAGTATACTTTGTTGCAGAAGGCAAGCAAAAAGCTTTTGAATGATCACACACAAAAAAAAATAAAAGAGAGGCAAAGAGCGTGCGTTGGAGCGCAACGCGCAACCCAGACGGAAATAAATTCGGTCTAGCGAGTCGCCGTGCCGTGTTTCGACCTTGGACAGTAGAGTCCAGTACCGAGGCAATTCATCGAACCGAGGCGAGAGATATCGCGAGATATCGTCCCGTCCTTTTTACTCACGGCACGAATTAACGTTAACGTTAACGTCACGATTGCCTGCCAACGAGACTAATCGACCAGCGCAGCAGCGTCCACCAATTTATTTAAGAAAAAAAAAAAAAAAGAAATACACAAGCAAACCAGGAAGGATCATTTCTATTTTTAATCCATCCGGTCAGGACAGGTGTGCATTCAAAAATATATCTATGTTCATTAATTTTTATTCATTGCAAACGCAAATTTTATTTTTTTTATTTTGAAGGGCAAAAAGAATGATTTTATAAAATTGCATAACAGTAAATCTTTATGAGATAATTAAAATACGTATAATATGTTCAAATATAAATCAAGACTAACATAAAAATTTATTAATTTTATTAGCATAACGAATGAATAATTTGAATAGAAACAAAGGCGAAGTCAAAAACTCGAGAAAAAATTTTAAATACAAAAAAATATTATAAGATTAATTTTAATTCATTCACGGGTATAAATTAAAACTGAGTATTTGAATATTATATGTACTTTACTTTTGAAAAATAGAATATATAGATATTTGATAGTAGAGATTAATAAAACTACATTTTTAAAGCAAAGGCAACGCCAGGTTTTATAACATTACTCTTTAGAGAATAGACATCAACTAGCCGCACCACTCGCTTTGAATTTATAGAGTATTGTATAATTAATTATCAACAAATTTAGAATAAAATATAAGACAAAATAAATAATAATTTATAAATAATATTATATTGTTATATTGTAATTACAAAAAATATATATAGATATATATAGTTGAAGAATGCCCATTTGTCTGTCCGTTATGATATACAGCTTCCTTGCTTTTTTTTTTGGGAAATTCGGTTTAGACAATTAAAATAAATATATAATTCTGGCTCATTAATAAATACCTGTATATAACCTGCTACATCCCCTTTTAAATTTAAAATAATATTCTTTTTTCATGTATTTTATAAATAGGCCGCCTATCTATTCTCTATATTCTTTTGAGAACCAAAGGTAAAAAAAAAAATAAAATTTACAATTTTTATCATTTTTCATTTGAGAGTATATTAATTCCCATTTGCCGATTTGGAAGCCTGAATATTCTTCATAGCGTCCTCTATAAATTCATTTCAAAATTCCAATAGAAAGTCAAGCCAAACAGAGCGTGTCGGTCAAACAGATGGACACTCGACAACTACATACAGGAAATTTTGTAATTACAATTTAAAATTTAATTGTAGAATTATTTATTTTGTCTTATATTTTATTCTAAATTTGTTAAATTAATTATTGAACTATAATATTAAATTACAAGTTTCATTTCTAAAGTCTAAATAAATTTATTTAATAATAATAAATAAATAAACTTTGTAGAATTATTTTAATTTAAAATCTTTACTAGAGAATAAAAAAACTAAAGATAGAAGTAAATTTTAAAGTAAATCGACTACAATTCCGTATAGGGCAGATTTCTTTCATTTAAAATACTAATACAAAATTCATTTCTTTTTAAGAATACACAAGTGAATTACAGATAGCAATTCCAAATGTATGTAAAAAAGGAATTTTGGTGAAGATCTTTGCTATTTATTATAAGTGATGGATCTTTAATGATTGGGTCCATGAGGGAAATAAAGGATCTCTCAGAATTTTAAAGAATTTATTTGAAAGTTTTCAAATTTTATGTTGTATGTTGGAAAATAAAATGAAATTTTTTTTTTCTATTCTAAATTTTATTTTAATAATCCCACACACACAAAATGAGAATCAAGAATTCCAAGAGGATCCATCTTAATCTATTTTGTTGACGATAATTACTCTTTTCTCTCTCTTTAAAGATAGTAAAATCCCCAAGAATATTGAATAGATCTCGTCGTTTGTAATTATAATAATTTAGTTTAAGAAACATCTCTATCTCTATCTCTCTCTTAAACTAAAACTAAATCTAGAGGAAATAATAAGTTGAAGAATTTCCAAATAACGTTCTTGTTGTTGTTGTTTGCTAATAATTTTAATTGTGTTTTCAATTTAATTAATTTTCCAGCTAATAAAATTCAGCTACTTGTTTTTTAATAGGAATTCGTTTTTTTTGTTAAGAAGTTACGCTGAATGCTTTCAGATTAAAGAAAATTATTCATCATCTCTTGAGTTTTTTGACAAGAGGTTTTGCTTTCGTCATCTTCTCTGAAACCATCACCATCTATTATAGACAATAAACAATGAGTGAAGGACTTTTGGTGGGTGTTCTCTATATAAACGAGAAGACATCGTTGTTTTGTGAGTGTAAGTGTCAAGGACCTGAGTGACGTTTCGAGTGGCTGTCGCCAGCAAACCCACAAACTCGAAACAGACACTCCCCCCCCAGTCAATGATGCTGTTGATGGTATTCACATAACAAAAAACAAACACTTCTTGTTTATTCATACAATTAAATACTTTTTTTTTTTTACAACCAATTGAATTGTGATTATCATTTTTTGTGCCAATGACATAATAATCAGCGGGTGAGCCGCGTTAAAATTAATTAATCGAATAATAAGGAATATATTAGTTAGTCTATACAAATTCAAATTTAATTAGGGCCGAATGAATGAGCAGAAAAAAGGAAGGAAAGGGAAATCAAGGACAAAGAGCAGCACATAATTAAAAAAGAAAAAAGAAAAAAATGTAAATACAAATCAGTTCGTTCGTTTGTCTGTCTGTATGTGATTATTAAAATTTAATGAGAAATTTCCGGTTTTCAAATGAGAATCTCAAGGTTTAGGGTTTATTGTAATAATGACATCATTTTTTTCTTTTAAATTATAATAAATAATAAATTATTTATTTTATTTATTTACAATTGAAAATTTTATATTCAATCATAATTATAATAAATGTTTATTTTATATTATACAAATAAATTTAATTCATATTCAATTAATTTATGACAAAGAAATAATTATTCTACAAACTTTCTTTATACAAATACAAAATTGACTACTACAATGCTAAAAAAAAACAACAAAAAAACTAAATAAAAAGAAACCGTAACTATAACGAATAAATAAATAATGAATGAATAATAAATATTAATAAATTTGTCTATTCATCTGAGAAAGTTTTTCTTTTTACCAATTCATTGGCGTAATTATTGAGGCCAAATCCACCGTTCGTTACTTTAAATGATCAAAATAGAAAATGATTTAAAAAAAAAAAAAATAATAATCAATTTTTACCATTTATTTGCTAATTCTTGGTTTCGGGGACTAAATACCACCCATCTTCAGTTGAATATAATAGAGACAAGATACTCTTATATCTTGAAGATGTGTCGCCGAAACGTTAAATTAAATTTTTAGAATTTTCTAACTTCTTTTTTTTTTTTTTTTCAAATAATTTCCTCGATTTTTTCATTTCTATTTTGTACATATAATTTTTTTTTTTTAAATCAAAGTTCAAACAAATTAAAATTCAAACTCAATTTTTTTGATGATCCCATCTCACTGTTTTAATTTTCTTTAATCAATATCCCTTATTATTCATAATAATGTTTGTTCTTATTATCTATTTTTCAACTTAAAAAAAAAGCGGATGATTTTTTTTGCACAGTGAATATAGATATAATTTCCAGGTTCATATAAAAAAAAGTTAATTGACATGAATTAACCTTAACTGAGGGTGTTTACAAACATTAGAGAGATCATGTGCTCTGAAATAGAGGGGGGTTGGGTTCCAAAGCAATGGCCAATCACGACAAGAGGGGGCCGGGGGCGGAGTCTCTCTCTTTGTAATGCAATCGACGTTTTTTATGACTCAATTACAAGTTAGTCCTTTGCTTAATTAAATCTATTGGATCTTAAATATACAGGGTGGGTTATGTATAGGGCCTCAAGGGTTGATTACAGGGCCCCCAAGAATAATCACAAACGCAGCCCACGTCATCCAATACTCGGTTTATTAAATGCACAATTGCCTTCTCTGACTTCGCATGTTGATTGCCATTTGTATCATCAGCTTTACAGGGAGAGAGAGAGATAAATTAATTTATGTAAAAAAATAAATAAATAATTAATACGTTTATTTTGTTCTGCCCTTCTAATTTGCATTTCTGAATATGAATTGGAAATAAATAATTATTTATTTATTCAATAGTTTGTAATAATAATTTATTCTTTATTATATTTGTATATTATTTTATTTTTATAATAAGAGGTCTTGAACAGAATTTTTTTTTATATATAGTCGAGGACATGCAAAAAAGTAGAAAAAAAATTGTTTTTATTTAACAACCACGTTGGTAAAATTGTAAAATAATTGATGAACGACAAATGAAATGTAAAATAATTTTTAGAGCACGGAATGTAAATAAAACGCCAAATTTTCAGAAATTTCTTAATTTCACCACGGCTATTTTCTAAAAATCCAGAGCGCTGGTACCGTCACATACCAGGATTTGATTTAGGAGGAAGAAGAGGGGACCGAAAAAATTTTAATGGAGAGCAGGCTTTCATAATAAAGGAAAAATTATTTATATTTTTTATAGAGGACAGTCGAACAAGGGTAAAGAAAGTCTGTCTACCGCGAAAGCGGGAAATCCCGGTTCAAGCCCAATCAAAACAAAACTCATCTGGAAAATTTTTCTATATAATTACTTGCCAATTTACGGTCTATTGGGTTTATTTAAAAAACACTCCAACTTTTTCAAACAAATCTCTAACTAGTTAAAATTTAAATTTCTGTGACAAAAAAGAGACGGGTCAGAATTTGGGATCGTCACTAATCCCGAATGTATAAGAATAAAAATATAATAAGCTATAATAAGCTATAAATTATAAACTACTAATATTATATTTTTATAATTAAAAATAGTATAATAGTAACTACAATAAAGAATAATACCTATAATAATTATAATAAAAACGTTTATTCAATTGCATATATATGATAAATTTCATTTATTATTATTTTTAATTTTTATTATAAAATTATAAAGAGATGTTCTTCTTTAAAGAATCATTTGTTTTCCATTAATATTAAATTTTTAAAGTATTTTTATCTAAGCCATTTATTTTTATAAAATATTTAAACGTTATCTCTCCTTTATACTTAAAAAAAAATCGAATATCATTATAAAAATACTTAAAAAAAAAAAAATAAAATTTTGAAATAAATTTATATAGCTTTGTAGAGTATTATATTGAGCTTTGTGAATTTGTAGTTTTTTTTTTTTATTTAAAAAAAAAAAAAAAAAAAAAAAAACACTTCAAATTCACACATGTATACAGTCTTTTCGGCAACTTAGGCCATATAAGACTTTTACGATAATCGTTGATAACGAAATATATATTGGGGGTCCAGGCATTCTTATTTAAGCCATTTGGTATTCAATTGGCTTAAATAAAATCATCGGACTGCCTGGGATCCGAACCCGCGACCCTTGGTATGCAAGGCAAGCACGCTACTAACTACACCAAGCCCGAGGGCAATTTGTAGAGTTGAATACTAAAAATACTGTATTTCTTCTTGTGAAATGTATTGATTTTCATAAAACATCCAATACAATTTTGAGTATTTCAAGTAGTTTGTAAATACAATATACATACTATATACAATACTACAATCATACTACATACATATTATATACAATACTACATACTATATACAATACTACATAACCCCATATACAATACTACATACATACTATATACAATAAAGACAAATAAAGGAAATACCATACTATATACAAAATGTATATTTGCAAACAGTTCTGCTTACGTATTTTATTTAATTTGGAGATTTAAGTAGCTACGTCTTTTACAACCTCCAAATTCATTTAATCTAATTTTATTTTTTTTAATTTTAAAAGAACAAAAAAAAGAGAGAGAGAGAGAAGCACTTGAATGAAATAAAATAGTATAATATGCAAATCGAATTCATAGGAAGCCAAAGGGCGGCACATATGCTCCTCAAAGGGCATTCGCCATTGTCTGCCTGCATTAGTTAAATGTAAACGGCCGACAAAAGAGACGGAAGATGCAACACGTGGTTTTTAGTTAGTTTGCAGAGAGTGTGTGTGTGAGAGGAAAGAATCTCTTTTACAGCAGCTTTTTCTATACAGTTGAGAGTATTATATTTGAAGTATATAATGCTTGTCGCAATTAAGGCTTTAATTATGTCGCTTGATAGCCAGAAGACGTGCTGATGATGTTAGGAGGTACTTGTCATTTATTATATCCGAGTAAATTGAAAGGGAAATGACTCCGTTATTGATTAATATCCTCCTCAATTCCCACCTTTCCCTAATCTCGCTCCTTTTTTTTTTTTTATTTCGCGTCTCTCTTTATGCCAACAACTCCTTTGAAGTTGTTCTCTTATAGATTTAATCCAATGATTGGTTTCAATCAATAGTCTCCAAACTTTTTCAGCTGTAGACAAGAATAAAATAAAAATAAAAAAAAACCTCGCACGATGTGAGAGGGTAGCAGGATACGCGCGTGTGTCCTACTTAGGAGAGACCAGTTGGTGTTAAAGAAAAAAGTTTTTTTCCTTCTCTCTTTTTTTTCTTTTAATTGACAAAAAATTTTTTTAGTTAATCCTTGAAGGTTTACTTTTGTAGTATTATTTTCAGAAACAACTAAAGTTAAAGTTAATCCTTTTGTAGTATTATTTTCAGATAATATTTATTATCAGAAATTTTATTGAGATCTGGCTATTTTGGAATATTCAACAGTTTCGGTCTAACATCATCAGGCCTAAAAATGATTTTAGACAAACAAAGGAAAGAATAGAATGATTTAGACAAATAAAGAAAATACCAGAATTCATCAACCTTTGTCTTTAGGTCTGATGATGGTACACTAATGGACCGAAACTGTTAAAACTTTAAAAAGAAAAATTATAATCTGGTTATTAATATGTATTGATGATGTTGATAAATACTGATGTTTCCTTTGTTTGTAATATCTATAATCATCGATGAGTTCAAAGATGTTGATAAGAGAAGTGGCTGTCCAACGAACCATTAGAATGATTCACAGGAAGAAAGGATGTCAGCCAAAAGAAGAGCCTCTATCGAATAAAATAATAAAATAAATAATAAAATAAATAATAAAATTTAAAAATAAAATCAAAACAATATTAAAAACAAATAAAAATAAAAATAAAATAAAAATATTAAAAATAAAATAAAAATATTAAAAATAAAATTAAAATAAATAAAAATAAAAATAAAATAAAAATAATAAATATATTAAAAATAAAATAATAAAATAAAAATTTTATTCTATAGAGGCTCTCCTTTTGGCTGACATCCTCTCTTCCTGTGAATCATTCATATCTCAAATCATTTTTAGTTCTGATGATGGTTCTTTGGCAGACCGAAACTGTTAAAAATTGCAATATCAGTCGCCAGATTTCAATAAAAAAAAATGCTTGATATTTATTTATTATTCCCGAATATTTGAAAATAATACCCTTAGTACAAAAAAAAAAAAAAAATTGTTTAATGAAAATAAATTTACTTTAGCAAAACGTTATGAATTTAAATACACTTAGCAGAAAGGTATTCATATTTCCCTTACTAAACAAAATTTTTTCCTCATACATTTCGTTGTTTCTTTACAATTTCTCTGACCAAAAGCATCTCGAATAAAAAAAAAAATTATTATGTATAAGAAAGTAACGTGCCATTTTTCAAAGAGTAATAAATTATCAGTTTTTTTTTTTTGCAAATGTCAAAATCGACTCTTTGCATGACATGATTAAAAAAAAAAACTTTCCTAATTTGGAAACAAGATGGTTATATAGCAGCAGCAAACTATAGTCCATGTATGTGCTAGATTTTTAGCCTGAAACGGGAAACATTTCCATCATGGCGTCATTCGTTTGGAATTTAGAGCGCCTGTTTTTTTATTCTATCTTTCTCTCTCTCTCTTTTGATGAGGCTTTATTAATTCATCTCTTCCATTGAGGTACAGAGAACATTCAATTGGAGAGACTAATTTGGTCATTAACTAACAAAATAACTTTTTTTTGTCTTGTTATAAGTATAAAATATAATTTAAAATTTGTATTCATTAAATATAAATAGTATATAAATAAAAAAAAGGGTCAAATTTTGTATTTATTATTTGATTCATTATTATATTTACTAGGTATTATTTTATTTATTATTATGTTGTTTTTTATTGATCATTGGCCATCAGCACCTTAATCTTCTCAATACTATAATAGTACAATAAATCTTACAAAATACAAATTATTTTACAAAATATGAAAACAAGAACAATGGTGGCGATGTTGAAATTAATTTTCTGTATATAGTCAACGACTTCCCTCTAGATCAGAGCTTCTTAAAGTAGTGAGCAGCCCCCCCCCCTAGGGGTGCTCGATAAGTTTAAAACCTTGGATTATAAATATAAAATTTCACACCCAAAATCACACTAAATAAAATTGTTTATTACATTTTCAAACTTTTTTCACATTAAATATTGCTGGTAGAAAATTTAGGGGGCCGTGAGATATTGACTTGGGTTCCAAGGGGGCCGCGACTTCAAGAAGTTTAAGAAGCACTGCTCTCTAGATCATGAGCTCTAAGAGACAGAAGGAAAAAATATTAGTTTGTTAGTTAAGATGAAAAAAACTTTGTTAACTAGATTATTACTGGATTTAAAATTAAGTTCCCAGCTCCTCCCTTTTTAAACTATTCAGTTATTAAAATTCATGAACAAACAATAGTCAAGTGTGTGCCCAGAGAAAGAGAGAGAGGGGGAAAAAAACGGTATATACAAAGAGACAGGAGTTCTTGTTATTGTTTAGTACAATTTTAATTTGAATATCTATCTTAATGAACTCTAATAGTTTAGAAAAGAGAGAACTCTAAAAGGCACTAATTAACTAAAAGCTTTTTAACAGGCGAAAAATATTTATTTATTTAATTATTATTTATTATAGTATTATTTTAAAATAATAAAACATTTTAGAGATAAAATTCAATGGGGAAATTTAAACGGTGAGTTCACTTAGATTGAATAAATTTTAATGGAAAATATGACAGAAGAAAATAAAATGAAAAACACATATTGTTGTTAAAAGTATCATATTTTTGTTTTATTTGACCATCTTGTGGTTTTAGACCTTCTCAGTTGTTATTATTAATAAAGACTTGTTCTTTCGATTCGTTTGTAAAAATTACAACGTTTCGATTACTCGGGAGCTTTCTTCAGGTACAATACAGCTTAAGATCACTTCTCATCAAGTCAGATAGATGTCGCTTTGTATCTGAGGATAGCCAAAGAATGAGTGACAGAAACACCGTTTAGAAAATAAGCCACAGTTTAACCAAAAGAATAGAAAAATAAAATTTTTGTAGGTTATGTTCAATTAGAAAATATTACGATTGAAAAATAAAAATCATTTTTTTTTTAATGAAATTATTGTAGTAGAATAAATAAAAAGTCAAGCAACTATGTTTATTTCTTTATTATAGAACCGACGTTTCGGTCGACTATCTACATGGTCAACAGAAAAACCCTCTTATGTTCTTTGATAATTATTATTATTCTATGAAATTATTGCACTTTCATGTTTCCGTTTTTGTTTTTTTTTTTTTGTAAAAACCACCCATTCCTCAAGCATAATTCAGCTTAAGATCTCATCTGTGACAATCCAATCTGAATTGAAGAGGGTATTATTATTATTGTTGTCCTGAGGAAACACCGTTAACAAATCAAACACAGTTCAATCAAAAGAACTTCTCTTTTATTATGTCATTTGTAGTGTATTATATTTACATAAATTTATAATAATAAATAAGAAAAATAAATAATTTTATAAAATTTTTGTAGATTATTTATTTTTAAATCGTATTTGCTATCTTTTTAAGTACTTTGGTATCCCCTAAGACTTAGACAACCAGAGTTACTTTCCTGATTGGATTTGTACTTAAATAGAAAGGATAATTGAATGCTAATAAAGCAAATTATATACTAGAAAAAGAATTAATTTCTTTATTCAAAAAAAAAAAAATTTTATTACTTTATTGTCAGTTCATTTACATGAATAATTGGATTGCAGATGTTGTTGCTGTTGTTGTTGTTTGAAATAAATTGAAAAAATTTTGTTAATGAGTCTATAAATCCGTTCAATTTATTTATTTTTTTAATAGTACTAAGAAGATAGCTTCTATATCTTCTCTTGAGTGATTTAAACAAGTAGATGTATAAAAGATAAGGCCGACGTTTCGAAAATCTTTCTCGGATTAATAGTATAAGAGAAGGGGAAAAAAAAGAGGATTTAACAAATATCCAGCAATTAACAAGCAAACCCGGACATTTGCTATTCCAGGCAGGTCGTTTTTAGAGGTGGGCCTGGCGACATTCATTTGTTATGCCCCTCACTCTCTCTCTCTCTCCCTCGGCTTGAATGTAAAAATACAATGCCCCTGAATAAATATCCGAGAAGATAAATATTTACTAAAAAAAAAACCGAACTTTAAAGACCAGCTAAATAAAGTATAGAGCTAATTTCATTATCTATCATATGTATTTATTTGTAAATAATTTAGAGAGAATTTTCGTATGTTCTTTCAGCTTCAGGCATTTTTATTTTATTGCAATGAATAACACTATGGTTGTAAAAATTGTGAGGAAGAATTTATTGAAAGCACAAACGATTCTATATCAGTGGCGGATCAGGAGGAGTTTCTACAACCCTAAAAATTTTTTATTCCAGTTTTTCCGTCATTCACTATTACAACTTTTTTCTAATTGACAACAATACAAAATTTCGTATTGTTTTCTCAATAATAGTACCGAAGTGTCATTTTTACAATTTTACAATCGAATTTTAACATTTAACTATTTATTTATTTCGATTTGGGAACACTTTTTATCAACTTTTTTTTCTCTCTTTTTCACTCTCTTTCTCTCTATATATATATAGATATACTTTCCTGTACTTTAAAATAAATTATTAACAACAATTGAAAATCAACCGTTCTAGCGTTAGAAATTAAGAAATTCGCAGGTATTTAGAAGAAATATACAAAAGTAGAAATATTGCAAGAAAATACGTCATTCAACAAAAATTTAAAAGAAGACCATACAAACAATTTGTTAAAAGAAATCGTAAATAGTGTCAAAAATTTTAAAAAGTTACAAGCTCAGGCAAAGTGTACAATACTATTTGACTATATACTAAAAAATAAATTCATGCATCAGATAGGAGTTTAGTAAATAGAATTATAATTAATTTCTCTTGTAAATATTTTCACATTATTGATATGAGTACAGTCATTGTAGATGTTTAGTAAAACGTTATTCCTTCTATGTACTGTATGCTGACTGAATTAACAAAATTGCAACTACCAAGGACGTTTTTAGTTAAAAATAGATCGCCATTTTAATGCATAAACAAATTTTATAAAGTTTATAATTAAAATAAATTTGTATATATAAATAGCATATGTATATCTTGTGTAGAATTCAAAAATAAGATATTTACAATTTCAATCAGAAATAAATTTAAATTATTTGTTATTATATTTAATATTATATTTTCAACTTTTTGAAAAAAAAAGAAGAATAATTCAAATGATTGATTAGATGTTTTTCAAAGATGTATAATTCAAATAAAAATTTGAATATAAAGGTGATTTATTCGTAATAAAATGTTTTTCTATTCTTAAATAGCCTATCAGAATAAAAGCGTAGGATCATTAATATATTGAAATGACCTTCTTCTTTAGGAAAAATGAATTTTTTTTTTTTTTTTTTTCATGAAATTTTAAACCAACTTTGATCATTTTATGACATAATCATGATCTTCATCATCAGCCCACACGGACTAAAAACAAGCAAAAACCAACCCAACCTTCCTTTTTCTTCTTCTTCTTGGGTAAAATAGATTTAGTGAAAAACTTTTTAAATTAATCTTCCTCTCTTTCCCTCTCAAAAAAACATTTTGAATTATTTTATTTATGAGTTATATGCAAATAGCCAGACGGCCTAATCAAAGAGTTAGTATGTAAAATTTTTTATGTTTTTAATATATATTTATGATTTAATTAAAGAAGTTACGTTTTCGATAATAAATTTTGATGATTTTTTTTTTTTAATAAAAATAAAAAGAAACAGAGATGGTGGGAGATTAATTTGTCAAAAGGATGCAACTTCCACCACTAAAATGTTAGAAGAGATAATTCTATTTCTATCATAAATTTTATGTACAGTTCTTGACTAACTAATAAATATCTCAAGTTTATTTATATAAAGTTAAAGTTTTCCACAATTTCATAATCAAATTCAATTAGAATATCAAGTTTCACAAAAATAAAATTTATTTTTTATTATATTTTATTGTATTTTACTCCTTTGATTTATATCTTATTAGTATGTGAATTTTTCACCTTAATTTAAGTTTTGTAAATAGAAATTTTTGCACTATAATTTTTGGAAGAAGTTTCTTCTGCCCCCGTGTATATGTTGGGTTCTTAAAATACCTTTGCCCCCGCGTGTTATATAGTGTTTGGGGAATATGAGACGCCTGTCGGGTCAATATAGAGCGCAGAGCTATTTTAAGCCAGGCGTATCGGCCGGAACGGACGGACGGGGGGTGTGGGGCATGGGGGGCAGGGCGAGACCCATTGCAAACGGATTCCGGATTCGGGATTCTGTCAAGCCATACGAGAGAGAGAGAGAAAAAAAACGGATGAAAATTATAACCATATCACCTGTTCTTAAAAACAGGAAGTGTACCAAAAAAAAAAGTTCAACGATCAATAATTATTATTTGAGCATGGTTTATTGTTAATAATAAATAAAAATTTCTATAATATTTATCAATTTTTGATCGATCATTGCCTCAAAAAAAAAAAAAAATTTGGGTCTAAAAATATTTAGGTTATAAAAATAAAATTGGAATGTGAAGTCAATTTATCTACCTCAGGAAATGAAGGCTTAGAAAATAAGTAATAAATAAATCATTTAAATAAAAAATTAAATTAAATTTCCTGTTTAAAAATGAATATTTGAGAATTTTTTAAAAATAATTATTAAATGAATGAGAAAAAATTATGAATTTGGATCAGCAAAAATCACTAAACAGAAAACAAAAATAATACTAAAAGATAAAATGCAAATTTAAAAAAAATAACAATTATGCATAAAAATTAAAATATTTTCAAACTACATAAATATTAAAATATATACTTATTGGTTGGATTTCTTTTGCATTAAATTCAATCAAAAATTTACTAATAAGATATAAGTGAAGGGATTAAATATAAATAAAATATAATAAATATAATAAAAAATAAATTTTATTTATTTTTTGAAAATTGATTTTCGAATCTTGAAAATAAAATTTATTATTAAATTAATGAATGAAATAAAAAAAAAATGAATTAAAAATTCAAATTCGGGTCGCCTATCTCATTCACTAAAGAGAAAACAAAAATAACAAATCTAAATTAGAAATTGTCTATAAAAATGCAAATTTATTAATTATTATATATTGTAAATTTTGTTTTTGTATAAATTTTCACTGTGGTTATTTTAAAATAAAAAAATTCACATATTCAAAAATTTCACTTTGACATGACATTTGTTTTGATAAAAAACGATAATAATGATACCCATTTGTAGGATTTATTTTTACAAAATGTTGATCATTTTGATTTTCAAAGGGCAGCTATCGATAAGCCGTTTGGTTTGGGAAACGCACCGGTGTCTCTCGATCTCTCTTTTACCCCCCCCCCCCCCGAAAGTATAACTACCAACTATATATATCCAGGGGTTGTGCGAAATGTAGTCATAAAAGAGAAGAGCTCTCTTTCACACCGGTAGGAGATAAGCCCAGAGTGTCATGTCTCCGTGACGTAGGCGATTTTCACCATTAAGCGCCAAAAGCACCCGTGCGAAATAGCGGACAATTATCTGAGCCATTTGGCGTTATGTTATGCCAGCCAGGGCTTGTTTCAAATTGCACAGACAGCTAGGGCTCGAGACAATAACATTGAAAACAAATCAGCATTTGTCTTTAACGGGCTGCTTTTTCTAGGCGGGCAAAAAAGGTCTAATAAAAAATAATGAAACAAAGAAAGAATACTTTCTAAAGTAATAAATAAGTATGAGAGAAAAAGTTAACAAAATTTTGTTCTGTAACAATTCTAGAGTTGATATGATTTGACAAATGTTTGTTAAATGAATATTTCAAAATAATATGTAATAAAATATATATATAATATATTAAATATAATAAATTTGAATAAATAAATAATAATAAAAAATAAATACAAATTACATTTGTATTATTATTATTATTAATTATATTTATTTTTTATTATTATTTATTTATTTGTATTATTATTATTATAGTATTAAAATTTTTTTGATAAATAAATACAAATTTTATTTAATTAAAAATTTGTATTTATTTTCCAATAATTTATTCATTTATTATATTTAATATAAATTATTGTTTGTTACATATTATTTTGGAATAATATTATTAATCTTTGTTTGTACTATATTATAAATTTAAATAGCAATTTATGTAATTGAGTAAATCTGTTGTTATTGTTGTTGTCAGTTGCCTAAGAGCAGCAGCAAGTCAAGCAGCAGCCAGCCAAAGGTGGCCTGCAATCAGGCCAAATAACCGAGTTCAATTAACCGGGGTCAACTAACTGCTCCTGACCTGTTGACACGCGTGGGCCCCCCATTCTGGCATCGATCCCAATTAAGGGTTATTCGGGAAGAGAATAAAAAGCTTCACACAGCATTCAATGTCAACCTTATTATTATTATATTAAGTGAAAAATGTCAGAGATACGCCCCTTGAACCTTAAAGTTAAATAATTTATTTAATCTGAGATTTAAATTCAGAGAAAGACAAATAGATAGGGTGTTTATTTAAAAGCGTAATATATTGACATTTTTGTAGATTTTATATTCATTAAACAAACACAAAAAAAGAACAAATTTTACTAATTATATATCATCACACACACAATCTAAAATAATTGTTCATTTTATTTATTTATTTTTATTGTATTCATTTAAATGAACAAATGCTTTTTCAAACAACACTCCTAAGGTTTATTAATTAAAAAAAAATCCATAATCGTTGTTTTTTAATTGGTTCATAGAAATATAATTTAGATATCATATTTATTCTCTATTGATCTAGATGTTGTTATATAATTAAATCATAAATATTCATATAGTACCTTAAATGAAAAATATATAAGGAAGTGATTTGAATAAATATCTGGCGAAAAAAAGGAGAGAGTAATTTAATTAAATGAAAGAAAAAAAAAATTCCAGCTGTAAGAAGGGATCATTTACACCGACCATGACTTTAGCAGATGTTTAATGAAAAAAAAAAAAAAAAAAAAACATTTAAAGAAGAAATTAGGATGTTCATATTTGGATATTTAAGCTTAAATAAAAAAAAATTTATTTCACAATATAAATTTATTATTTATTATATTTATTGTATTATTATAATATTTAATTCATTTTTTTTTTCAAAATTATTTATTTATTATTCTAAAAATCAAATGTTTTATTGTTAATAACTACAATATCATCCCTACTTGTAGAAAATGTTGATGTCAATATTGATAATGTAAAAGCCAAGGGGAGTGGGTTTGTTCAAAATTAATTGAAGATAATATTATATTTATTGTGAGAATAATTCATTCCGGATCAAATTGGAAGTTTCGTTGATGTAAAAACTACTCCCTGGCTGCCACCTCCTGTCAATAACCTCATATTTTAAATTCTATCGATCAAATTGAAATTTTGAAACAAAAAAAAATTTCAATTTCAAATTTTGTATCTCTTCTGGGGTAAAACACTACAAAAAAGACAGATTTTGAATTTCTTTAATTTTGTACAAAATATATAGCAGGGAAATAATAAAAAAAGAACAAAGTACAAAAGATAATAGGCCTATATTCATTTTTGGTTTTGTTATTTATACCTACGACAAGTATAAAATTTGATTTTATTGAATTTTTGAATATTAGTAATTAATAATAATAAAAAAAAAATTATGTAAAATTCCATATGAAAGGGATCAAAGAAAATCGGATTAGAAGAGAGATGGACGTTTCTCTATCTACTTTCTATATAAAGAGGATTGAAAGGTTTATGCATATTAACAGTTGGAGGAACACGAGCTTAGCTAATTAATCAGCGAGTGTTGGCAGCAGCCATCTTGACTGACTGCTCTCACCCCTCTCAACCCTCTCTTTAACGAGATGAGGGGGGTCAAAGGGCAGCAGGAGCGCTTTTGAAGGAAACCACCTTCAAAGGCCAGGTTAAAGGTGCAAGGCTACTCTACCCCCCCCCCCGCCCCCCCCCCACTTGTATACAAACACAAGGGGCCAAGGGTCACAAGGGAGTTGAGGAATTTGCATTTTGTCGGTTGAATAAAAAAAAAAATTTTTTTTTTTTTTGTTGTTGTTTCGTGAATTTGTTTATAAATAGGAAATGCGTTGCAAAGTTTTTGAAACCAGATTAAAAAAAAAAAAGTTTTTATGAATTTAAAAATTTCTTTTTAGTCTTGGGAAAAAGTTGGAAGAATTCGGATATTTAGGTGACCTCTTTCCCTTTTTTTTCTTTTTTATTTGTTCACCCCTGTTGTCCAAGAATATAAAAATTAATTCCTTTTAAATAGTCTCGGTTCCGGGTTTGTTTCCGAATAATTTATATCAAATGGATTAGCTACCAATCAGGATGGATGAGGTCTAAATGACCTTAGATGTCGAAAAAGGACTTAAAAACAAATGAAAGTATCGACTAACCCGGTGGTTTCCAAACTTTAAATTGCCAGGCCTCCCTAAAAAATATTTAATCATATGACGCCCCCACCATTTTATAAAAAAAAAAAAAAAAATACAAACAAAAATTTGTATTGCTTTAAAAATTTATTAATACAAACTACAATATTATTTTTTAGCTTATTTTATTTATAAAACTTTAGCAATAATTTAGAAAATTGCTCGCTGTGGCTAAAATTCGCGCCTCCCCTTAGACTAGTTTTTTTTTTTTTTTTTTTAAACATTCAGACTTTTTTTTCATTCACACTCACACACACATACACACTGTCTTTTCGGCAACTCAGGCCATTTAAGACATTTACGATAACCGTTATTGATTTAATGTACATATATGGGGTCCAGGCGTTCTTATTTAAGCCATCTGGTATCCAAGTGGCTTAAATAAAATCATCGGACTGCCTGGGGTCCGAACCCGCGACGTTTGGTATACGAGGTTAGCACGCTAAAATCTACGTCAAGCCCCGAGGACCGAGTACATTTGAATTCAAGATGTAATAAAATTTATACAAATGGGAAAATATTTATATTTTGTTAACATGGCAACAACCATTTCTCCTATCTTCCCTATGAAGAGTAAAGTGTTCTTCAGAAGATTTCAAGGGCAAAATGAGAAGATACATTTTAAAGAGCATCTAAATAATAATTGATTTTTGAATTTTAATCAAAATCGTTGATGCGAATTTTGAGAAAATCGAAAAAAAACTGAAAAAGTACATTAGTAAAGTACTAGTAATTTTTGGCCGATTTTGTTTAAAAGCTTATTTTGAAGCTCCACCTCGCCTAACTTAAATATAAAATTTTAACTTCGTAGCTCAATTCCTTCATGCTTAAAATTGAACAATCACAGACAGACAGACCATTTCGCGAAAACCATTTTTTGGATTCAGGGGACCTCAAAATGTGAATATCCATCAAAATCTCGACATCGAATTTTTGACATGAATCTAATATTTTCTCTATATATATCAGTGGTTTCCAAACTTTATGTTACCACGCCTCCCTTAAAAATAATTAATTGTATGATGCCCCCCCCCCTCCCCCCATTTACAAAATAAAAAATTTATTAATACAAACTATTAGACCCTCTACTTTTAGTAATATTTATTATATTATTTATAAAACTTTAGCAGTCGTTTAAAAAATTGCTCGCTGTGGCGAATATTCGCGCCTCCCCCTAGACTAGTCCGCATCTCCCTAGGGAGGCGCGCCTCACAGTTTGGAAAACGCTGCTCTATATATTTAACGTATATAGAGGTAAGAGAAAGTAAAAACTCAATTTTTATTTGAAATAGGACAAGATTATCGTTCTTGTAATATGGACTATAAAATTCACTTACTAAAGATGGCGCTGGCGTGTTTCATTCAAGATTCTTTCGTTCTCTACTTTGTGATTCGTTCTTAATAAATCTAAATTTTTTTTTACTCCCTGACACATAATATATCTATGTTTTTTTAACGTGTAATGTATTAGTGTTTTGCGTAGGCAATTTCTTTGTTCAATGAATCAGGCAATTTTATCCTGCCTCTATATAGGATCCCGTCGAAGACGAATAAGGTATGGATCTCCGTTTTAATGTTATTACAACTTGAATCGGTCTGTTGCAGTTAGGTTCTGCTTAGATAAAAAAAAAATATATTAAAACAACTTTAGGGAATTCTCGGGTACTAAAGTTGTTCCTATATGAATTTGGGTCGGAATATGTAAAAAAAAAAAAAAAAAGAAAACGTTACATACACACACACACACTGACTGATAAGATCTGAGTAATTAAGATAAGCTTTAAAAAATCTGGTGTGACTGGCGCACAGCACACAACTTTCTCTTACCCTTCGGTAAGAGAAAGTTGCGCACTGTGCTGGTCACACCAGATTTTTTGTGTCGAGATATATTTAGTTTCCGATAGCACCTTAGTTTCAAACTTTGATTTTAAATGTTGACTGCTTCAAATAAACTATGGTTATTTTTCAAAATTTTAATCTCATATTTGGACATTTTATACACAATATAGAATCGTAAATAAATACAAAATTTCATAAGAATTGGAAAAAAAAATTTTAAATGCCTAAAAAGTTCTAAAGGGGACCCCCTTTTGAATCGAAATTAACATACAAATCCCTATAGGAAATTAACATTGTTTCTATGCGAAGATAAGGTGGAAAGGGAATTTAAAAAGAGTAGAGACAGACGATAATGTTTGCAAGTGAGAGAGAGACATATATGTTTTCTTTGAAACAATTAAAGACACAAATAAATTTAAAAAAAATGGGAATTTAAATAATAATTGATTTTTAATCTAATAAAAAGAAAAAGATTTAAATTCCGTTACCATGGCAACCATTTCTATCTTTCCTATGAAGAACAAGAGTAAAGTGGTCTTCAGAAGATTTCAACGGCAAAATGAGAATATACATTTTAAAGAGCATCTAAAAAATAATTGATTTTTGATTTTTAAAAAAAATCCTTGGAGGGAATTTTGAGAAAATCGAAAAAAACTGAAAAAGTACATCAGTAAAGTACTAGTACTTTTTGGCCGATTTTGTTCAAAAGCTTATTTTGAGCGTGTGGGAAGGTACCTAAGTTAAATATAAAATTTCAATCCGGTAGCTCAATTCCTTCATGCTAAAAATCTGTCCACACATACAGACACACGCACACACGCACACACACACACACACACACACACATACATACACACAGACCAATTTGCGGGACCCACTTTTTTTGGACTCAGGGGACCTCAAAACATGTATATCCATCAAAATCTCGACATCGAATTTTTGACATGATCGCAATACTTTCTCTCCTATATATTTCATATATAGGCTAAGAGAAAGTAAAATTAATCGAACATCGCAACAACATGTTAAGTAATTTATTATTTTCTTATGGAAATCGGTGAGAAAGAAAAAAAAAAAGATTTCACCCTGATCGGTATTCTTTGCTTGATGGGAGAGAGAGAGAGAGAGAGAGAGTATTGTGCTTACACTCTGCATTCATCAACCAACACCAACGCCGCCTTCATTTACAAGCCAGCATGCTTAACTTATAGTATAATTAAACATCCAAATGTGTTTGTAATTACGTATACCTTATAAAGTGTGATAAATAACTCTAATTAAACTAGAAATAGACTAGAGAGAGAAGGGATCGCTCTTGCTTCTAAAATCGATATAAAAAAAAAAATCTGGTGTGACTGGCGCACAGCACACAACTTTCTCTTACCCTTCGGTAAGAGAAAGTTGTGCACCGTGCTGGTCACACCAGATTTTTTGTGTCGAGATATATTTAGTTTCCCATAGCACCTTAGTTTCAAACTTGCATTTTAAATGTTGATTGCTTGAAATAAACTATGGTTATTTTTCAAAATTTTAATCTCATATTTGGACATTCTATACACAATATAGAATCGTAAATAAATACAAAATTTCATAAGAATTGGAAAAAAAAATTTTAAATGCGTAAAAGTTCCAAAGGGGACCCCCTTTTGAATCGAAATTAACATACAAATCCCTATTGGGATCTTTAGCATTTCAATACGCTACCTGGTGGCTTAAAGTCGAACTAGCTATTGTAGGATAAACCTTCATATGTTTAACGTGATATAAGGGACAAGAACATTTAAACATCTGATATAATTGTATTATTTAAAAAAAAAAGTTATAACCCACGAGTAAACATTATTGTTAGATTAATAAATAATACATACATACACTAATATATTCACAAATATGAAATTTTCTCCTTATAAAAATAAAAGCAATGTCTATCTACTTTGTGTTTATGGGTGCAAAAGTCATGCATCTAAGCATGAAACAGTTCGATTTCATTATTTTCCAAAAAAAAAGACAGTATAGTGAAAATTATAAATAATTTTATTGTAGAAGAATCAATCTATCAGATTTAGAAGCCTTCTTTTTAATTTTTGCCTCTATCTTTTTCTTGTTTTTCTCCAAAACAATTGTGCTCGAGCAAAGGCCTCTCATAGTGTAACAAATTAATCCTAATTTTTAAACTACTGAATAATTTAATAAATTGTCCGGTGCTTTTGGAATCGCTATCATTTAGAGTCCCAAGACCAAATAACCGAGGTTTTGATCTTTTCTGCATTCCAAAGCACAAAACCACATCATTCAAACAATCTCCATTAATTTCATCAATGGAATTATTTAATAAGGTATTAAATGATTTTGATATATTTTTTCTCTCGATCAATGAATATAAAAAAATTTGTTTTTCTAAACTTTGATTTTAGAAGATTTTGAATATTAATATATATATATATATAAAACTTTATTTGTTTTTAACCTATGGTTATACAAATGAGTGAGTTTTTTTTTTAGCACAATCTTTTTACATTGTTTTTTTTTTTTTTTTTTTTTACAGATAAAATATCTTTGATTTAGATACGAATGTTTATATATTAAATTAAAAGTCTTCTTTTTATGACTTCCACTATAAAGTGATACACATCATTTACATGTTCTTGGGTCTCTATCTTGAGTATCTCTGCCAGGCTGTTGTTTTGCATGTACTTTTTTATGTGATTTTCTCTGCTTGTATGGTACATTGGGCATTCTGTAACTATGTGTTTTAAGTTTTCGTTCACTTTTAAGTTGCAAACACTACATATTTCTTGTGGGTTTATTCTTAATATGTTCTCTTTGTAGATTATTTGTATAAAGTGGCTTTCATTTGCTAATCTTAACTGTGCAATTATCCGGTGTTTTGAGATGGAGTTCCTCATTAGCAAATATTTGGCAGGGCCGGTTTCCGGATAGATACTTTTATAGGTTTCACTGTAGTGTGAATTTTCTAATCTTATTTTTACCTCATTTCTTTGTTTTGTAGTATACTTTTCTATTATTAGTTTGACATTTTTTTTATTTATTTCGTGTGGTTCAATATTTAAGGGTTTCAATAAGTTTTTAAATTGGGTATACCAGTTTATGTCTTCCTTATTGGTTGTGACGCTGTCCAAGTGTATTAATCTTTTTAAACATACTTTTGGTAATCTGTTTTCCGGCATATCTCTTAGTTTGTTCCACCAAGAAATTGTCTTCTTCATTATGGATTCTTCGACGCTGTTGTTCCCTGTCTCCAAATATATATAGTCGTTTGGTGTTGTTTTGGGGAGTTGTAGAAGTGATTTTTTGTATTTTGCCTCTGTCTGCCCTAATTTCGAGCCATACCGGAGAGCCCATAGTTCGGCAGCATATAGTAGTGTTGAATTAATTATAGCATTTTGTAGTTTTATTTTTGTCTCCCAACTATCCGATTTTGTAGTTATTAAGATGCTTCTTACATTGTTAAAGGCAACCGTTGCTTTTGCCATAAAACTCTCTGTTGCTCTATTAAATTTTCCGCTTATAGAGAAAGGGACTCCTAGATAAGTATATTCATTTACTATGTCTACTTTTTTTCCTTTATAATCAAATTGATTTAATTTCTTGCATTTTGGACTCTTTCTAAATGGTAGTATTTTTGTTTTGCTTAAATTAACTTTCAGTCCTTTTTGATTAGCATATGATTCTAAAGTTTGTAGTAGTTTTTTTGTTTCTATTTCTGTATCTGATAATAATACTAAATCATCGGCAAACATTAATTCTATTATTTCATTTTTATCGTCCATATTAACTCCTTTATGTCCTCTTTTTCTAAAATATTTCCCTAAATCATTAATAAAAAGAGAAAACAGGTATGGGCTCAAGGGGTCCCCCCTGCAAAATTCCTTTCGTGATCTTTATTTCTTTAGAAATTTCCTCCCTCCAATTTACCACCATCATCGATTTGTCATATATATCTTTTATTATATTAATTAGTTTTCCACTTAGTCCATTTTCAAGTAAATTTTCATATAATCTTGTATGTTCGATCGAGTCGAAAGCTTTTTCGAAATCGACAAATATTGCAAAAAGGTATCTTCCTTTTAATCTTATATTGTTTGCTATTGCCGAGCTTAATACAAATAGGTTATCCATACAGCCTCTGTTTTTTCTAAATCCGGCTTGGGTCTCGGATATAATATTATTTTTTTCAGCCCATTCTTTGATTCTCTCTGTTAATATATTATTGAATAATTTTGTTATGCAATTTATTAGAGCGATATTTCTATAGTTTATTGGATTATTTAAGTTTCCTTTTTTGTGAATAAGTCTCATTTTAATTTTTCCCCATTCTTGAGGAACCTTTTCTTTTTCAAATATGACATTGAACATATTTTGTAGATAGTGTAGCCATTCCGGGGTTAGGAATTTATACATTTCATTTTTTATTTCATCTAGCCCCGGAGATTTTCTGCTTTTTGCTTTTTTTAAACATTTTTTTATTTCATCTAGAGTTATAGGTTGATCTAGGAACGGATGTATTGGCGTTATAAACTTATTTATATTTAGATTATATGTTTTCTGATCGTAGAAGTCTTCATAAAATTTTACCCATTCTTCCATTTCGATTTCATTATTATCGCTATTGTTTTTTCTATTTCTTATTTTTCTTACTAACGACCAAAATTGCGTACCATTTTTTATTTCCGCCATTTGATTTGTTATTTTTTTGTGGTAATTATTCTTTGTTTGTTTAATTATGTTACGTTACATTATTGTTAGATTAATAAATAATACATACATACACTAATATATTCACAAATATGAAATTTTCTCCTTATAAAAATAAAAGCAATGTCTATCTACTTTGTGTTTATGGGTGCAAAAGTCATGCATCTAAGCATGAAACAGTTCGATTTCATTATTTTCCAAAAAAAAAAGACAGTATAGTGAAAATTATAAATAATTTTATTGTAGAAGAATCAATCTATCAGATTTAGAAGCCTTCTTTTTAATTTTTGCCTCTATCTTTTTCTTGTTTTTCTCCAAAACAATTGTGCTCGAGCAAAGGCCTCTCATAGTGTAACAAATTAATCCTAATTTTTAAACTACTGAATAATTTAATAAATTGTCCGGTGCTTTTGGAATCGCTATCATTTAGAGTCCCAAGACCAAATAACCGAGGTTTTGATCTTTTCTGCATTCCAAAGCACAAAACCACATCATTCAAACAATCTCCATTAATTTCATCAATGGAATTATTTAATAAGGTATTAAATGATTTTGATATATTTTTTCTCTCGATCAATGAATATAAAAAAATTTGTTTTTCTAAACTTTGATTTTAGAAGATTTTGAATATTAACTAAAACAATTAATTAATTAAACAATAAACAACTGTACTTTTAATTTTTTTATTTTGTTTTATCAGGGCTGATTTAGAGCATAGGCTCTGTAGTCCTTAGTATTTGTAAAGATATTATTGTAATATTTAATTCAAATAAATAAATAAATAAATAAATATCGTATTTTTTTAAGAGCTGATTTATGTGGTGCACTCCAAACACATTCACGTGATATTTTTTAAATCTTCTAAATTATTTTTGTAAGTACAAAAAAAAAAAAATTATTAATTTTATATTTAATTACCGGTATTAATTTTTTAGTTAATTTATCATTTAATTATCTTGTATTTATTATTACAATAAAATATTTCCAACACTTTTTGGCTAACATCATATCAGATATCATAAATAGCGGTTACAGAATAAAAGTACAGCCACAAATGTGCTTACAGGTACTTCCTAATCCAGCCTTATACGAGCATCCAACCCAATTGTTATTATTATTATGAAATTTCATCATTTATTTCATGAAATTCTTCTCGTAAACTTGTTGTTTGTAAACAGAAAGCAAGAATTTGGTCTGTCATTGAAACTGTCATTACTATTACTCACTTTAAAACATGACCAGGATCAATAATATTATCTCCACAAATAAAATTTCTATTAGTAAGTGTGGCAGAAGAAAACCTACAAATTTCCTGTATCGTCACACCCATTTTTTATTTTTAATTAAACTTTTTGTCTCATAAAACACGTGTACTTGCGTATCAGCTCAGCCATTCAATCCTACAATCGCTAGTTCATTTTTTGCCACCAGGTGAAGCCACGCCTCTCCCATAGATCCCAATAGGAAATTAACATTAGGCCTATGAGAGAAGGCGGAGAGACAGGCGATAATGTTTGCAAGTGAGAGAGAGAGAGAGAGAGAGAGAGTGATATATGTTTTCCCGGAAACAATTAAAGACACAAATAAAATAAAAATAAATGGGAATTTAAATAATAATTGATTTTTAATCTAATAAAAAGAAAAAGATTTAAATTCCGTTACCATGGCAACCATTTCTACTTTCCTATGAAGAACAAGAGTAAAGTGGTCTTCAGAAGATTTCAACGGCAAAATGAGAATATACATTTTAAAGAGCATCTAAAAAATAATTGATTTATGAATTTTAAAAAAAATCCTTGGAGGGAATTTTGAGAAAATCGAAAAAAACTGAAAAAGTACATCAGTAAAGTACTAGTACTTTTTGGCCGATTTTGTTCAAAAGCTTATTTTGAGATTCTTCAAAGGTACCTAAGTTAAATATAAAATTTCAATCCGGTAGCTCAATTCCTTCATGCTAAAAATCGTTACACACACACAGACACACAGACATACACACACACACACACACAGACCAATTTGCGGGACCCACTTTTTTTGGACTCAGGGGACCTCAAAACATGTATATCCATCAAAATCTCGACATCGAATTTTTGACATGATCGCAATACTTTCTCTCCTATATATTTCATATATAGGGTACGAGAAAGTAAAAAATTAAATTAAACAGAAAGCAAATCGTGTAAAGTGAGAAAAGAGAGGATTTAAAAAAAAAAAAAGGAAAAGCTTTTATTGGATTTAAGAAATATCAATATCATATCAGAGCGTTATTTTGAAAATCAAGTGTGAATATTCGCACTGCCAATCCAATTGAGACAAATTGTCGCATGAGACGAGAAGCGAGCCCGCGACCCTTGGTATAAGGTGCCAGTACACCTTTAAGGCAAACGTTTCCTTAAAGGCTTATCTCTCAGAAGGAGAATCTCAACTGGTCCGCACGCTCACCGGACTTAAACCCATGCGATTTTTTTCTTTGGGGTTACCTGAAGCCGAAGGTGTATTGCAACCGTTCCAAAAACCTTCAGAACAAGTATACCAGAAGACATGCTTGAAAGAGTGCATGAGAATTTCAGAAAAAGATTACAGCAGTGTATGGATTATGGGGGTAAACAATTGCCAGATATACTGTTTAAAAACATGTAATTAGAAACCTCTATTATTGTCCAATATGAGAAAAATAAAAATGTATTATTTTTTTATTTCATTCCCAAATCAGCAATTTACCTTGGGCCACCCTGTATATGTTATGCTATGTTGAAATGCATATGTGAAGTTGAAAAAAAAGAATATTTGCATAAATATATGCGCATGATTCTTAGTTATAATTATGCATCAAAATAAAATGCATATTTTGTGAATTTATAAATTAAATAATAATACAAATCAATGATTTCTATGCATTAAAATAATATATTGTATTGAGGCATAATTCAGGAATCAATGACATTTTTATGCATCAAAATAAAATAAGGCATATTTTGTGAATTTGTAAATTACATAATAAAAAGCGCTGTAATACGAATCAATAATTACTATGCATGAAAATAATATATTGTATTATTGCATGAATCGGGAATCAATTATAATAAAATATGACAAAATATACCAATTTTTAGATGAATTATACAGAATGTCAATACGTCTGGTAAACAAGTACAGAATGCAACTTTAAATTAACGAAAGTCAGAGAAAGTGCGACCAATCACACCAAATTACTCCCCCCCCACTAAAAAAACTACTTGATTCAAAGATCATTTAATAAAATAAGATCCGATAAAATTCTTTTATCATCCAATCTAATCAGAAATTTTGAAGATCTTTAAGCAAAGAAATAAGACAAAGATCTCAAGGCAACTATGTTTTTTTTTTGTTTTGCATTCTGGTAGCCGGCCAAATAAAAGTCATTGCATTAGAAGTGAGTTCAAATTCCGTTTGTTGCACATAAAATTCCTGAATTCTAATCTATGAGGATATTAGAAAAAAAAAAAGGAAACCAAGTGATTAAGCAAACTTGTCAGATAGAAATGAATAGCAGGAAGGCATATTAAAAGATTTCTATTCATAATTTTTCAATAATCAAATATTTTATTTATAAGTATCTAAAGAACAAAAGAATTCTTAGGATTATCTCCTTTGCGTCATTTATCAAGTAGGTATGTTAATTTCTTATCAATATAGTATTAAATATTTACCTGACTTTTTTTTTTTTTTTTGAAAAATAAAACGTTATAAATTGTTTAAATATGGCCTACATTAACGCGTCATACGATCTATCGATTTGATATACTAGGCCTGTGTAAACAATCTAAAAAAAAAAAAATGGATCCGATAACAGAATGATTGAACGAGAAGATGAGAGAGGGAGAGGAGGCTTCAAAAAACTTGTGCTTCGAAATGTACAGAAATACCAGGCTTGATGCATTTTGAACTTATGCCAAAGAGTTCATTCAATTCATAAAAAAGTCGTGGGTGTTTACAGAGTGAGGGGCCCAAGGCACACGCCCCCCGTAACACGAAAATAGACAGCGTGTGTGTATGTGTGAGCTAAGCTATGCTATGCTATGTTGAAATGCAGCATATGTGGAGTTGGAAAAAAAAAAGAATATTTGCATAAATATATGCGCATGATTTGATAATTCTTAGTTATAATTATGCATCAAAATAAAATGTGAATTTGTAATAATACAAATCAATAATTTATATGCATGAAAATAATATATTGTATTAAGGCATAATTCGGGAATCAATGATATTTTTATGCATTAAAATAAAATATATATTTTGTGAATTTGTAAATTACATAATAATACGAATCAATAATTACTATGCATCAAAATAATATATTGTATTATTGCATGGAATCTATTATAATAAAATATGACAAAATATACCAATTTATAGATGAATAATACAGAATATCAATACGCACCAAAAAGAAGTTAGTAACCAAAATAGAACAGGCCAAAGAGACTAAACCGTAAATTGTAGATGTTGAAGGTGTTGATATATACCTGAAGAAGACAGAAAAAAGCAAAATATTAAAATGTATCAACTAACGTTAAAAACTTACTTATTAATGACTCTAAATAATTTCTTGAAAAAAACAAAATTTGACTACGATTTCTTTAGCCTATTTTGTACAAATTCCAAATTCTCATTTCATACATTTCTCATAAATAAATGGATTTTTAACTTGATTTAATAAAAATTGAAGACATAAGCCAAAATAATATTTTCATAAATATATATTATAAAATGTAAATTTACAAAAAAAAGTTAAAAATCTAAAATAATATAATACATCACATTGTTTACATTGAAGAATATTTAAGAATATATGACACCGTTGACAAATATATATATGTACAATATAATATATAAATGTCTATAAATTAAAAACAAATTCAAATAAAGTGCAGCTAAGCGTAATTTCGTTTATTTCCTCTCAGAGCTGACGTTTCGGTCCTGTTTAGAACTACCCCTAGTAAACAGGACCGAAACGTCAGCTCTGAGAGGAAATAAATGAAATTACGCTTAGGTGCTATCTCTTTAATTTTTAATTCTATCTAAAAACAATACAATCAGCTATAAAAAAAACTTCAACCAAATTAAAATATTGTATTTTTATATATTATTGTCAATATTTTGATTTATTCTTAAATTATTTTCAATGTAAATAATGTGATGTATTCTTATATATTATTTTAGATTTTTAACTTTTTTGTTTGTAGTTGTATAATAGTAATGACGAAATATCATTTTATAATATGATATATGGTATATAACATATTTTTGCTCAGGGGCCCAGCCAGACCTTGTTGGTTCGTGGATGGTGACCACGGGCTGCCCTTAGGTGGGACTGGAAATACTTCTTTCTGTTCTTTGCATGTCAGTCAGTCTCTTTCATTCTATATTTTCAACAGGCGTCAGACCGTGCGACGGGCCGGCCTGTTTTATTCTTTGCCAGTCGCAAAAACCCATGGTTCGCCGACCCCGCAAAAAAGAAGACATATTTGCTATTATGTTTTCTATTTAATTTAATAATTCTCATTTTTGTGACCAATGGAAATTCCATTTTTTTTTTTTTTATTCTCCAACTAAATTAGAGTAAGTGTACAGAATTTTCAATGTAGCAGTTTTTTTTTTTTATTGACTGACTATAAATGCTTGCAAGAAATCATGAGAACACACACACACACACACATACGTCTTACAATAGCGGTAATAGGGCTGGTTTTATCGGAAACGGATAGAAATAATATATAAGGAAACAAGAAGAAGAAAAGAATTTTGTGGCTAACAAAATCCTGTATCAATATATTACTACTGTACGAAGGGATTCTTTCGTCACACAATACAGGTTCATTACACCGAATGTGAGAGATGATATATATAGAAAAAAAAAAAAATGAGATACGTGTATAAAATTTTCAATAAAAGACCAATTTCCATGGTATCGCAACAATTCAGTAATCACGTTATTTATGGTATCATATCAAATTACAAAAGTCTTATTTTTACAAAATTAATTTGTATAATAAAATGTTTTGAAATAAGAATAATTAATTTGATTTTTTTTTTTAATTATGTAAATTTGTTAATTAGACAGTTTTTAATTAATAATGAACAATAGTTGTTGATTATTAGTAATAATATGAACAAAAGTATAATTAAGTTTCAAACCATATAATTTATATATTTATTTAAATAAAAGTTTAGAGGAAGTTTCTAATTGGACAAATTGGTCCATATCACATTTCAACAAATTCAGATTAATTTTGCTTAGAGGGAAAATTTATAAATAAAATTTCAAATTTAGAATGATAAATGTTTGATGTCACTAAGTTGTAATGTAAAAATGATTTAATTGGCATTATGCCAATTTGTAGTTTTATTATCATAATCATTTCAGAACATGAACATTTTTGTATGATGATGATGATGATGATGATGGTGGTGGTGGTGGTGGTAATCGACACGAAATGCAACCAACCATAATTGGCTGAAGCTTTCAACGGGGCAAGTTTTCCAATTTTGGTATAAAAATGCAGAGATGATAACCGTGCGCTTTTAACCTCGACCTATTCCAAGTACAATACTCTGTTCGAAGGCAGAACACACAAGTTCACCTTGATAATATGTTTGTGGAGGAGATGTATTGGATGGCCAAAAACCAGTTTTGCAAACTCTGCTTGCTTGCTTTCGTTTAACTTGACTTAACTTGTTTGTTCGGTTCTTGTGACTGCAGCAGCAGAACAAGGAAAAAAATTTAGAAATATAGATGGCTAATGGATGAAAAAATTAAATTTTCTTCTTCAGAAATATTTATATGTGACCGTAATTCGATCAATTTAATTCTCTTTCTGTTATACTTCTAAAATAACATACTTCCTCTTACTTATTTTCCTTTTTTTTTACCCGATAATCACTAAAGAATGTGGTAAAGAGATGTCTTTAATAAATTTTTATTTGAAAAATAAGAAAACAATTATAGTTATTATATTACAATAATAATTCCAATATACAATTCTGTATGCCCCATACAACTTGGCGAGGATGTGTGTATATTTGTATTATTTTAGGAGTTTTCATATTTATATTAATTATTATACCCAGACAGCTTGGAATATTACAGTAATGTTGCAGCAATATTGCCAATCTTGCTCAATATTGACAATATTGCAGCTCAAACAGCAATATTACTGCAATGTTGCAAAAAGGCGGACATAAGAATATTGCTGCAATGTGGCTGCAATATTCCTAGCTTGGAATATTGCCGCTGCAATGTTGCCAATATTTTGCAAGATTTGCAATATTTCTGCGAAATTGGCAATTTATGCAAGATACGCAATATCTCTGCAATATTCCAAGCTGTCTGGGTACTGTACAAAGTTTCGACTGCAGAATAAGCAGCAGTATTAATATTTTTAATAAATAATTAATACAAATGTGGTCTATAATTAAAAACTCCCATAATAATAATAATAGAAACAACAAAAGCTTTAATAAAGATATGTGTATTTCTTTCAGAATTAGTATGACCCTGAAGATGGTCCCATATGCAACGGAAACGTCGTCCCTGGTTATTTTATTAAAAGTGAATTAAAACTAGATTTTTTTCTCCTATTTTAAATTATTAACAAATTGTAACCAAAATTAGTAAAATATTTTTACCAAGACTACAAATTTATAGCAGATAAAACTGGTAATATATAATTTCTAATTATCCAAAAAAAGAAATTTTTTTGTAGATTCATAAATAAATAAATTTCCTAAGAATTAAAGATAAAAACATGACAGTTATATTTTAAAAAGATTAAGGCCTAATCTCATTTGGAATTAGAAAATGTGAAAATGAAATAAAATTTATCAGTCATATCTTTATGATATTTAATTTAAAATAATAATGCGATAACATTTTAATAATAAACTGATCCCGAAATGTCCAATCTAATTTTAATAAAAAAAAAAAGAGCGACAGATTTATTTGCAAACACCCTCACCCACACACACCCGCCATTTGCTTTCAAATTTCAAAAATAAATGACAAAATAATCATCGCCTATGACAATGTAAAGAAAAGATAAGAGGTTTATAAAAAAAAAATCAACTTTTTTTTTTTAACAGACATGTTTTTCTTTGTGCTTTAAATTCCAATTTTTTTTTCCTTTGTGAAGGAAAAAAAAACGTGTTAACAGCGCTGTAATATTTAATGGTAAGACCCTACGAATGTGTAATAAGAGAAAACATTAAAAAAAAAAGACAAATAATAAAGTTTAATTTCATCATTTAAAATTATCTGAATTAAATAAATATAGAATTTATATTATTTCTTTTATTTTATGTCTTATTATAATTTTTGTATTTATTTTATTCACATAATTAATAATAAATATTCTATTTATTTTAATTATGTAAAATAAAATAATACAAAAATATGACAATGTTTAATTGTTAGAAATAAAATAGAATAAACGATAAACTAATTAAAAATTTTTAGAAATTGAAATTGTCAATAACCAAGCACCTCTCGTACCTTTTTTTTATTAGATAAGATTTTGTTATTTATTTAATATTGATTCAGTTATTCACAATCAATCAATCTCTGACCCCTTTTTTTTACGTTTTCAAATATTTCCCCCCGAAATTCCAACGTCACAATAAATATAATACTACTAGTACATTCATAAATTTGTTTTGATATATTCGAATATCGAGCGAGTGACATTGTTTCTATGTGTAAATGTATGTGTATGCACTATGTATAAGCCCATCATATATACAAAGGGATGAAGGTTTCCAAATCTTGTTGACTTTTTTCTTCACCCTACACCACCTCATTCTCATCCTCAAACCCCAATGTAAATTTGTACAATGTTACCAATGGATTTACCTAAGACCTTCATGACTTTTAATCAACTTATTCAAAATTCAGAGGGTGAATTTTCTTTTTCTTATATATATATATTTTTTCTAACCAGATTCCAAGGATACAACAAAAAATAAATAAAAAAAAGGAAAAGAAAGAAAAAACAAGATATAATCCTATGTTGTTGATTCTTTTTTTTTTTTTTGAAGATATTGACAACAACATTCGTGAATTTGAGCGAATTGAATTTCTTGGCGAAGGAAATGAGAAAAAGAAAATGAAAATGAAAGGGATTTTCTCAACAAATAAAAAATAAATAACTAAATTATAAAAAAAATTAGGTATTTTAAATTTTAATTAAATTAGAATTTCTGTAGCGTACTACAATAATAAAAATATGATTAAGGAAATAAATTTCGAAGGATGATGATGATATATTCTTAGTTCTCGTGTAACCAAAGAATTTGAATGTGGGTGCCGGTGTATGACGTCACCATCCGAAATAGTGTGTAACATGACAGGTGCGTCTGGTACCCAGCAAATTTGGCTGGAGAGTCGCAAATAAAAATGTTGCACAATCACACACATATGTGCACCTGCTTCTTTATTAATTTCATTTTTGTATTTTTACAAATTACGTATATATAGCCTATATTTAAATAAAAATATATTTTAATTAACTTATTTTTTTTTTTTTATTTCAAAAGACACGCCATATTGATTATTTTAAAGTTTAGTTTATTTCGAGCACTTCACAAGTAATTTGGCTGGAATTTCGAGAGATGCTCTTCATTTCACAACTTGACAGACATCTGAGAAGTTGAAGTTGAAGCAGGAGAGACAAGAGTTTTAAGTCAATCCCCACCACTTACTTGTTCTTTGCAAATGTTGAATGTTTAATAAACTCATCAGCCAATTTTTAAAAATATATTTAGTTTTTAATCTAAAAAAAAAAAAAAAAGTAGAATATTTAAAATAAATATCCACTTTCAAATCTCTTATTTATTGAGCAGATTCTTTCTTTAAAACAATATAATAATAAATAAATAATTATTCAATTTTTAAATCAATATAATAATAGATAAATAATTATTTATTATTATATTTACTAAGGTCCTACCGAAACAAGATTTTCAGCCGAAACCGAATCGGAATTTTGGCCTCATTCTTAATTTCGGCCGAAACCAAAACTTGTATTTCCTATACAAAATTCATAACATTTTTTTTTTTATTAACTTTTCTCATCTTGCGAAAATCATTTGACCTTTTTTTTAAGTGGGAATCTCATTCGACGTTATTATTTTATTATTTTTTTTTTTTTTTGTGCGAGTTTCATCCCATCTTTTCAAACTCAGGTTTCGGCCGGCCGAAATTTTCGACTGATTTTTGACCGAAACCAAAAACATGGCCGAAACCAGAATTTTTGGCTGGAACCGAAACCGAAACTTCGGTCGGTTCCTAATACGTGTATTTACATATATTTATCATGCATATGAGAAATGAAGAAAAATTCTGATTGGTGTTACTTAAACTTTTTATTTATAATGAAGAGGAAAATATCAACCTAAATCCCCAAATGGGGTACAAACTCAACACATTAAAAAAAAAAATAATTTAATTTGGGGAAAGTAGAAAATAACGGACTATTTTAATTAAATTTTAGTTAAATTAATATAAAGAGAAAAAAAAAAATAAATTAATTTGTATTTTTTCCCCTCTAGGAATAAAAATAAATTTTTTTTTCCAAGCTAAGTAAATTAAATATTATAAACACTTTTTTTTTTGTTTTGTATAAAAAAAAAATCCAAAGCTCTCTTTTATATAAAAATTTGATTATAAAATATATTTTTATTTTTTAATGAATATTTATTTTAAGCAGTCGAGAAAAAGCATGCATGCCTTGCATAGTAATGTTGCCGGGAAATTTTTTTTTTTTTTTAATCAATATTTATTTTAAATGTAAATGGAATTAAATTTTAAAACAATCTTACAAATGATAATTAAAAAAAGATAATAAATAAATATCATATTGATTTATTATTTATAAATGAAGTATGAATAATAATAAAATTCAGGGCGTCTAGTAAATTTGAATTTGTATGAAATAGCATGGCAATGTCAAAGATTTCGACAGCATCCATTTCGAATATCTCGGAATAAATATCTGTGGAATTAACACTAACACTCTCACATGTAACGAACGCCAAGGCTATTGGGCGAGGCGTGTGCTTGCATATAGATAGACAGCCTGTGGATAGAGATAGAGGGAATATAGAGAAGAGAGAAGAGACTCTCCCAACACGCATGCATGGAGCCATAACGCCAAATGAGAATTGGATAACCCCCCCCCCCCCCACTAGGACAGAATATTAGAGAAGCATCACTGTTTAGGCATTGCATGCACACACAACATGTTTCTTTAATGGAAATGGCCGATGATGAGAGACCATTAATTTACTCCAATTTGTTGATTTTAATAAAATAAATAAATATTTCATAATCTCTACAAAATCGTTTAAAGCTTAATTGAATGGGATTATAGAGTGAAAATGAGAGGAAGTTATGTTTCTACATAAATTATTGTACATGTCGTGATTGAAATTTATTTTTTTTATATATTTATTTCGTAATGAAAGCTTTCCAAAAAAAAAAGTTGCAATTTAGCGTGTCAAATTTAAATTAATAGAAAGAAGGGATTTTCGATAATTCTATAAACAGCGTGAATTTTTTTTTTTTTTTTTTTTTTTTTGCATAACGCATATTAATAGCTTTTAGATATTTTCTACAAATAATACGTAAGAAGAGTAAATCATATAAGACAAGGGATTCTTAAATAAGGGGTCTCTAAATTATTTTTGGTGGTCGCGGAAAATTTTTCATGAAATAGATTTTTAAAAATGCACTTAATATTTAGTTCCGGGAGCTGGAGCTCGGTGGATTTTTCTTTTGATAAAATTGGAAAAAACTAAAATGTATTATTCCTAAGTAGAGTGAGTACTTGTACTTAAAGTATCCCAAACAAAACCTAACTTAATTTCATATTGTCACTTAAAATTGTCTTTTTTTATTTGAGGTTAATATAAATAAAATAATAATAATAATACAAATACATAATATAAAATATTCTATTCAGATTCTTTGTACCTGTAAAAATAATTACATATGTACAAATAAATATAATAATAAAAAATAAAATAAAATAAATACAAAAATAATACAAAAGAATATTATATTAACAAATTCCCTGATAATTTTTTTACTTTTTATTAAGATAAGTGAGAGATATATATTTTCCAATAAGCCAGATACGTTAATTTATACATAGTGCCCAGAAATAACAGGTACCTAGAAAAGGAGATGATTCTACATGAAAAAATAAGACTTTTTTTCTTATAAACTTAATAAGCCCAGACGCTTCGTTTTCAAGATACAGGGGGTCAAAGTTGAATTTTTTTTTGTTTTTGTTTTTTGCTAATATCTCGAGAACCGTTTGAGATACAATGTTTAGCTTTGCACATAAAACAAGCGGAATAATGAATGTAAATCGTGTACACTAGCTAAACATTGTATCTCAAACGATTCTCGAGATATTAGCGAAAAAACAAAAAAAAATTCAACTTTGACCCTCTGTGTCTTGAAAACGAAGTGTCTGGGCATAGTTATTTTCGGGCACCCTGTATTGTCTGAAAAGTTACGGCACTTGATTAAAGTTGCGGAACCGTCGCAGGCGGGCCCGAGCCAGTTGGAGGGGAATACAAGTGAGCTGGCTAGACGACTCGGCTAGTTTATATAAAATAGCTATATAAATAACTAATTGATAAATGAAGAAAGAGCTTTTAAAATTGAAAATAGAAATTTTAATAAAATTACAAAAACAAGAATTTTTTAACTAAATAATCTCATACATAACACGTCCTCTTTATAAAATACAAAAAAAAAAAAGGTAAATGATTAATATAATAATATCATGCTGTATAAAAAAAGAGAGGATAATCCATCCATTGATAAAAAAAATAAAGCCCTTTTTGCACTTAATCATATATATATATATTTATATACTAAGTTGAGAGTGATAAAGGAGAGATAAAAAAAAATGTTGTAAGTTTTCAGAGAGGGGGAAGGGGGAGGGGGGAGGCAGTTACATTAAAACGGCTTCCTAGCAGTATTTCCGGGCTTCAGGTCTTATAATCTCAAACAAGCAGACGACAACCGCCATCGATCAGAAGGCCAATGAAATTCTCATTTTATTTAATAATAATCTGCTTGGGTATATATATATATATATATAGTATGAAATAAACGACTGACCATTTGTCTGTTGGCCGGATGATGTATCGAAATTGAGAGAAGAGAGAACTTTTTTTTTTTTTTTTCTTTTTTTTTCTGTCACTTGATAACGAAGAACCTCCACGGGGTTCACACTCTCTGATAAGAAAAGGAACCACCATGTAGCCAGCCACACAAGGCTTTTGGGTTTGCCACACACACACACACAGTACCACAAATAAAACTAATTCCAACATATAACATGTTCTTTTTTTTTACACATCCCTTTTTTATTTTTGATAAGCTTGGGGAATTTATAAAATACCACTCTCTTTTTCCGCAGCAGTTATAATAATAATAATAATAATAATATTGTTGGATTTCATTAAAAAAAGAAAAATCTCATCATGATATTTTCTAATTTATTTATTTTTTTTTGTCGGTGATCTCTTATTTATTAATGTTTATTTTATTTTTAGAAACAGATAATTTTGATGAAATAAAACATTAATTTTTATTTTATTATTATTTTTGTAAGTATTTATTAATTTTTATTTTATTATTTTTGTAGTTATTTATTAATTTTTATTTTATTATTTTTGTAGGCATTTATTAGTTTTTATTTTATTATTATTTTTGTATTTATTAATTTTTATTTTATTATTTTTGTAGATGTTTATTAATTTTTATTTTATTTTTAGAGACAGATAAATTTTGAAATAAAGACACTTAATTATAATATTTGAAGAGATCATATAGAATATATTTTATAAATAAGAAATTATATATAATATTTAAGATATTATATATATATATATATATATATATATATATATATATATATATATATACGCGTAGATAAGCCGCGAAACGGAAATTTATATAATTAGATCTCTATCGGGTACATGAAGTAATATCTAAGAATATATTTTGAAATATAATACGAGTAAATAATTTACTATCCGCGCAGTCAGCTTCGTGGCTAACCATCATATGCCGTAATTTTTCAGGCAATGAATATAAGCCTAATAAAAATCTAGCTTATTAACAATGTACAAACCATAACATATTTATTTTCGTATTCTTTTTTTAAGTCAAATGTTTAAATACTCTATATACCCTTCTAAAATCAATGCATTTGATCAAAATAATATTTTTTGTCTTATGTATTTTATAAATATCTATACATATATTCGGATAAAAAAGAAAATTTAATAATATAAAGAATTTTGTTTTACTATGATTAATATAAGATCCAACCTTCCGCTTTCTTCAAACTATTCATGAAAAAAAGTGGTAAATATCAATTCTTTCAATTTCAATATGTATAATTTTTTGTCTTTTTGAAAATAATAGGAACACTTATTCAATGTCCTTTTTTTTGTAATCTGATTAGTATATGCACAGTAGTTGGTAGTTGAAATGTCCTCTAGACGAAGGTGTAACTGTTACGACCGTTCCATGTTCAGGCGCAAGCGTTAATGTTTAACGCCCCCCATGAATATTTCGCGAGGTTCACTCTCCCTTCCCAAATGTTCACTTTGCAAAGGGAAAAGGAAGGAGAGAGAGAGTATATCGTCGGACAATTTCATTTAATTACAATGGCTTCCAGGAAGATTAACATTTAGGATCTCTATTCGTCTCTGTGTGTATATGAATTCCACCCTTTCTACTTTTATCTCTGAAAAAAGGGGAGGACGTAAATGGCTAAGAAGTTTTAGATTCGATAGACTTTGCCCTTGCTGACGTAGCTAAGAGAGAGATAGATTCCCCGCCCTACAAACTAAAAAAAAAAAAAAACGGATTTCCGGCCAACGTGTTTGACTTTAGAAAAGAAAATAAAAATGGTTTGCTATTTTTTTTTTTTTTTTTTTTTTTTTTTTTGCAAACGAATTTTAATTGGCTACTTGAAAAAAAAAAAGGGCGGCGGCCAATGAATCCCATTTTGCGGTTCTCCTTTTAATTCATTAAAATGAAAAGACGAAAAACCACTAAGTCAATTTTTGATTTAAAGTAAAATATTTACATAGATCCGTTTTTTTTTTTTTTTTTTTTTTTTTTTTTAAAGAAAATTTAATTTCCAATTTATTTAAAAATTAAAACCTTTTTTTTTTATACCGTACGTATATACTGATTGATGAGATGAATCTTAATTAAAAAAAAAAAACTTAAAACAATTTAACTTTGTAAATATTTTTAATATTAAATTGTTTAATAAAAAATATAAGATGTCTATACAAAAAGTATCGCGAATTATTTATTTATTATTCACTCACTATCAGTCCATAATAAATGACCAAGAGGATCAATAAATTGACAATGGCTTGGCCCTGATGATGGTCCTACATGTGACCGAAACGTTGGCCCTGGCACTTTATGTTTAAATAAAAATTGAAAAAACGACTAGCTGCGTTGCTCATTTGGGATTTCCTGAACCTTAAATATTTATTCATGAATATCTATGTTGTCCCTTCAGAGAAATCCCCACCAGATTTTATATACTTGTGCCAACGTTTTTTCCAATCCTCGAAGCACTTCAAAAAATCATTTTTTGTCATCTTGTTCAGCTCAATCTTCGATCCGGTCTTCTCCTCAATCGTGGGCCTCTTCAGTTTCAAGAACACAAAAAAGTCACCGCGGGCCAGATCTGGAGAATACGGTGGCTGTGGCATTATTAGTGTTGTTGGAGTCAAAAAAAAAAAATTCCTAGTCATATGCATCCAAATTTATTGTGATGTTTCGGCCTTCTTAAGCCGGAGGCGGGAATAAATGAAATTTTAACTTTGAAATTAAAATTGTCATTTTTCATTCAAAATTAAAATTTCATTTATTCTTTTTTAATTTTAAATGAAAATTTTGAATAAAAAATTACAATGTTAATTTTAGAATTTAAATTTAATTTATTCTCGCCTCCGGCCCTTAAGATGGCCTAGACTAGTGGCCTAAACGTCACAATAAAAAAAAAATAATTTTGGCTGAGTTTGTCAAATTGCTCGCAGTGGCTAAATTCGCGCCTCCTCTTAAACTAATCCGCGCCACACGGTTTTGAAAACGCTGCTCTATTTGATAAAATTCTCCTGATTTTAAAAATAGTGTATAGTCGGCATCACAAGCGCCTGATGCGCTAGAGAGTGGAGCTTAGTCAATCAAACCAATATGTTTAAAATAAATAAATATTCTTTTTTTTAATGCTACTGGAGAGGGAACGCAAGTTTTAACACAACATGAGTGACTGCTAAGCATTTTAGGTGCCTAAGCTCAAGGTTTAACTCTCGAGCACACTAATCGTTTTGTCTGATGTTACTTTTTGTTTGGAACCTTTTTAACTGTCTCCTGATGAAGATCGAAACCTTAACAATCCTGACAACAACCAAAGTAGTTAGCGGTTTATTTTTAAAATAGAAAATTCTTATATAATATTTTTTGAAAGGAATTTTTTTTTTCCTTCCCCCTTTTTCTCGATTAGATTTTTTTTTTTTCTCTGTTTTTATTAGATTTTTAAGGTGGATCGGTAGCCATTCTCTCTCTCTCTCTCTCTCCTCTCCTTTGTACATTGTATAAGCCTGATGCGTTTGTTCCCGGAACGATGGCCGCTTGCTTGGGATCCCTACGGAGCAACATCTACCGGATCAATTCCGGCCAGTTGCAAGTCCTACACCCCGCAGCCATCATGTACCACCACCCATTCTCTTCTCTCGCTCTCTTTGCTCTTACAGACCCATACACACACACACACACACACACACACACACACACACACACACACACACACACACACACACACACACCCACACACACACACACACACACACACACACACACACACACACACACACACATACATAGATTCCTCAGACTTTCATATACCTAAACGACGTCGACGAGGACATTGGAGATGGAGTCGCCATCAAAGAGAACCCCCTCCCCTTGACAATCTCCAAACAATACACACACACACACACACACAGACACACATACACAATAATAAAAATAATAATAAAAGAAGAATATCACACCTCTCTTTCAAACCGTTTTTACATCACGCGATGCATTCATTTTCTTTGAGGGTCCGATTATGACTATATAAATAAAAACAAATAAGCGTGAATAACAACTTATAGAGAGAAAATTATTTTAATTATTAAGTTGGGCTTGGTAGCGCGCCTGGCTTGTATACCAAGAGTCGCGGGTTCGTGCCCCAGCTAGTCCGATGATATTATTTTTACCAAATGGCTTAAATAACAATGCCTGGACTCCAAATAAATATATATTCAAATAACAGTCATCGTCAAAACTCTTATATGACCTGACTTGCTCAATACTGTGTGAATGTGTGTGTGAGTGTGAATAAGAAAAAAGTGTGTTTAAATAAAAATAAAAGTTTCACTTTAAAAAAAATGGTAGCCTAATTTTTTTTTTTTTAAATATAATATATTCCATTTGTAGAGCAGATATGTCAAATTTCAATAAATATTTTTATTTATTTATTATTATAAATCTTATTTAATATATTGTATTTTATTCTGTATTATATTTATTGATTTATTCTTTCGCTCAGGAGCCCTCATCTTGTGGGTACGTGGATGGCGACCACGAGCTGACCGAGCTGGGACAGGCAGTCCTTCAGTTCCATTGTATGTCTGTCTCTTACTTCCTCTTTTCAACAGGCGTCAGACCGTGCGACGGGCCGGCCTGTCATATTTCCACCGGTCACAAAAACGCATAGTAGGGTTAAAGGGAAAAGAGTTAGGTCCGTCGACTCCGCGTCGCGGCAATGGGGCGATGACAGAAGAAGATTTATTTATTTATTCTTGTTTTTAATATAAGTAACAAAATCGCCAAATGCGGTTAATTGTGTTTTAAAGTGAGACACAAGTGATTAACGCCATATTTTTAATTTATTAAATCAAAGTACTTTTTCTCCAAATGTTTGAGTATTTTGTTATTTCATTTTGCACTCCAGACTAACAATAAGAGAATAAAAAAAAAAAAAAAAATTAAAGTACTTGTTTATATCTATAACAAATTTTTACTTTCTCTTTCCTATATGCCAATGTACGTATAATATATAATTAGAGAGAAAATATTGGATTCATGTCAAAAATTTATGTCGAGATTTTGATCGATATACACGTTTTGAGGTCCCCTGAGTCAAAAAAGAGGTTTTTGAAACATTATCTGTGTGTCTGTCTGTGAACAAAAGAATAAGAGAAAGTTGTGTGCTGTGCGACCAGTCACATCAGACTTTTTTTATAAGGCTGTGATCATTTAATGACCAACTTTTATCGGAGCATCTGGGCCGTAATGCAGAGGTATAAATTTCGCCTCTTTTGCTTAGGGGTCAGAATTTTTTGACTACAATTTTTCTTTGAAAAATATAAATAGTGTCTAAATTGTCTCAAATGCCGAAAAAAAGCCTTTAAAATATAAAACATTCAAGTTATTTGTTTGCTTGAATTTGAAATAAATAACCAAGTGTTTTATTTATGTTTGAATGAAAATAAAATAATATTTCAATTAATTAAAATAAAATACAAATTATGACAATTTTTATTTTTATCGTATTGTATTATAGTTGAGAAATATAATATTATCATTAATACAGTTGATTTTATTTATCTGGTTCAAGTAGAGTGAGAGTATGGGGGGGGGGAGTGAAAAATTACCATATAAATCCCCAAATGGTATCGTCATCTCACGTTTATATTGACTACAAGATCCTTTTAATATGATAATTTCATTTTTGTGATCAAAGAATCTCAACGGACTTGACCTAGGACAATAATCTATCTCTAATCAAACTCGTTTTACAATTTCGTTTCTATCTGTTGATAAACAAGTTCCTAGATGCAGTCGGCGGAGAGCATCCCTCATCCCTATCTAAAGAGATTCATCCATTCATCTATCCTGCTTGACTAGTGTCAACTATCTCCGGGGATGGCACAAATTCTTTAAAATAATTATTTTCACTATTATATTATTATAAGCTCTACGTATTATAATATCACTAGCCACGCTGCAAGCGGATTCTCGTCTTTTTCTTAATCATAGCTACAATTTATCTAAATATCTGTCTTATTGTAAAACGGAATTGTATAGCGGTATTGTGATATTAATGGAGGGTAGAAACAAATGACACACTTATAAAGACTTTTTCCCAGCTCTGAGAATAGTTCAAGCATGGAATCGAAACGTCAGCTGTGCAAATAAAATAAATACATAAAGAAAAAACTGTAGAAGCAATTTCTCATTATTACTACCCTACATTAATCTGTTTTATTATGAAATATTATGAAATATAATTTTTTTAATTTTATTTGGGAATAAGGTATATATTACAATTTTTATTAATTTTCATTTAAGAGATTTAATTATTTTAATATTAAGATTTAATTAACTAGCTTTGATTTTTTATATTAAGAGATAGTACCCTATGCTTTTCTATAGTAAAATTTTGTAATTTTTTGAACCTCCCCATTTGGGGATTTGAGGAAATTCCAAGTTTTGGTCAAACAGAGCGTGATAGTCAGACTGACACTCCACAATTATATATAGGCTAGATATATCAGATTGGGCTTCCCTAGAGAGGCGCGGACTAGTCTTAGGGAAACGCGAATATTATTAATAGCTACAGTGAGAATTTTCTAAATGATTGCTAAAGTCTTATAAATAAAAAAATAGATAATATAATAGTTTGTATTAATAAATTTTCTTGCAATAAAAATTTTTGTATTGTATTTTGTAGTTTGTATTATTTTATAAAATGGGGGGAGGGGGAGGAGAGGCGTTATACGATTAAATATTTTTAAGGGAGGCGTGATAACATAAAGTTTGGAAACCAGTGTTCTACAATATAAAGAGACGATTAAGATTTAAGAATTTCCTCCAGTCTATCTCATGACTTATGAGAATTATATGGAATAATATAAGAATACGAGAACAAAAAAAATTTTTTAAAAGAGAAAAAAAACGCAATCAATGGAAGCATTTTTGCTCGTCCTTGAACAACACTACTCCTGTAGCAACAATTTGGAACAAATTACAATACCTAAATCTAGAACTAGACAAAGAAATTATTGAAGTTATTGCTTTTATTATTGCGCCACCGTTTGTTACAAATGGTTATGGAGGAAACAAATGATAATTTAAACGACTGGATGATTAAGCCTTTTTCGCTAAAGGAGCTGCAGATAGCTAAGAAGGATAGCACTCCAGGATATGACGAGATAAGTTACTCAATGGTAGAGCAGTTGCCTGAGTCTGGGAGCTTCTGAGTTTGTACAATGTTTTATATATTGTTTTTTTTTTGTTCTTGCTCATTGTCTGACTCTTCTTCATTCCAATGCTATCATATCGCATTATAGGAAAAACAAAATTTGTAAAAACATATAGGCTATAATTAATTGACAAGGGTCAATGATTTGGCTGACCTTGTGAGGATAAGGGATTCGAGTTTGTAAAAATGAACTCAACACAAGAGAGAGAGATAATGTTATCAAAAAAATGCATGTCCAGTGAAAGCATTGATATCAAGAAAAAAAAAAAGACACTTTATATCAATTAGTGGAGCATTTAGATTGCCTTATTTGTAAATTTTACATCTCCCATAAATATGAAAATCTCATATCAAAAAATATTAAAGTGTAAAATGAATTTTTTGTTTCTGTCTTATAACAAACGATGTTTAGCAAAAAAAAATTTTTTTACTCAAATTTTTGTTTTTATCTTGTTCAACATCTCACGCTTGGATATAATGGAAAACTAGCAAAGAAAAAATATTAATCATAGTTAACTCATTGACCCCAGTCGAGATGTGAGTTCCTGAGTGAATAATAAATACAAAAGTAAATTTAAATAATAAGAGGCTAAAGGTAGTTAGTCTCCACTCTCTGTTGAGGAAACAGTTTCGGTTTTAATGAAATATAACCATCATCAGTCCATTTATCAAGAGTGTAAGCTCAAAACATTGAGTCATATTGCGGAGTTGTCAGTAGATGTGTATTATACATGAATTATTTGTATAAAATTGCATTGTTTTGTATTTTATACAAATAATTTATGTATAATTATAATACACATCTATCTACTGATAACTCCGCAATATGCCTCAATGCTTCTTCGTTTGAGCTCACAGTCTCGATAAATGGACTGATGATGATTATATTTCATTAAAACCGAAACTATTTCCTCAACAGAGAGTGGAGACTAACTACATGGCTGCCTGCTCCTTCCGCCTCTTATTGTTTAATACAACAGCCACTTTATTTATTCAAAAAGTAAATTTAAATATTCTTAAGACCGTAGGCTCTCGTTGAAACATTATAAAATTATAAATTAACACTTTATAAAAATTTAAATAAGACTTATTTCCACACTCACTCATGCTCAGAAGTGATTGTACAACTGAATATGACACAATAGTAAGGAAATAAGTCTTTTTTAATAATCTTAAAACACAAAACCGAGTGTATTATTTGTATTAACCATGAATTTTGTTATTAGTCATATTATTGTATTGATATTAATTTTGTCATTGTAGAAATACATACATTTGTACAAAAGTACAAATAATAATATTAATTATGATAGTCATAGTAAATAATAAAAAAAAGAAATAAATCAAATTTTCATTAAAAGAAAATATATATAGCGCTATATTTATTTAAATCTAAATGAAAGAAAACGAGATAAAGAAAAGGGCTTTAGAAGAAGTTTTATAAAATCTCAGCTATTCATTTCAAATAAAAAAAAAAAAAATTGTTGGTAATTTAAATCATTCTTTGGTTCTCTCTCTATTATGATTATTTTTTTATTCAAATAGCTTTTGTGATTTCATTCGTTGAAACACTTTATTTCTGGGGAAATTAGAGAGAGGGGTAGAGTAGCCCTTGTGAAAGATTGAGATGACCAAACATTCATCCTCCCCCTCCTCCTCCTCCTCCTTCTCGTAGTGCTAAAAGGGATAGATGCCCTACCCCCGTAGGCCGATTATAATTAACGGAAACGGAAGTGAGGATATAAAGGGCGAGTGATGTCCAAGGCGCGGGATGAATGGCAGCACAAAGCCCTTGGGATGTTGGGGAATTCTCTCTCACTCTGGGTTGATGCTGGCTGGAATCCCTTCACTATTACAAAAATAAAAATAAAAAAAGAGACCGCCTTTGATATATGGGTTATATGGGCACTAGAAATTGTTCTACTGAAAGCCAACGTTTAATTCAGAAAATCACTTCTTTTTTTCTAAGTTCTATCTAGCATTAAATTATACCAAAAACAATAATAGTTTACTTTTGTTTTAATTAGAATTAGAATTGTAAGTATAATAATACATAAAATAAATAAATAAATTGTAAGTATAATAATACATACAATAAATAAATAAATATAATAAAATTTTTATTTTATTAAAATTATTTTATTTTATTAAAATTTTTATTATATTTATTTATTTATTGTATGTATTATTATACTTACAATTTATTTATTTATTGAATGTATTTATTTAAAAAAATAATGTTACAAAATATGATATTTTTGTAATAAAAAGTATTATAAGTGAGAAGTTTTTCATAAAAAATAGGATTAAAAAGTATGGAAAATTAATTTTTTTTAAAGCAGCAATTTCTCCTTTTGGATTTTTTTTTTCCTTTATTTTCCGGCCTTCCTTTTCGAAATTGATTTTTAGGATGTCCTGAACCTGATTATTGCCGTCTCCATCTCCTCTAGTCAAGCTTAACCTTATTTCTTACTCATTTTGTTAAAATTTGTCTTTTTTTTTTATTTATAAATTACTAAAATACGTAATTTTATTGAAAATATGACACTTTGGATTTGTGATTAATTTCTTATATACTCTACTGTTTTATATAAAAATATCGTAAACTCATTTGGAGGATATTATTGCAAGAATAATTCCTGGGTTTACAAGCCTATTAGAATTTAATTAAAAAAATTTCTTTAATTATTGAGTAGCTATATTCATTTATTTTTTTTGTTTTGTTTATTAATTTGTCCGTTAGTTAAGTAAAAAATAATGACATTATATCGCAATAACCGAATACGTAAGTAAGTAGTAAGTTGTAAATTACCAGTAGGAGAGTGACAAAAGAATTTATTAAGGCCATACATGTGTAAATTTTCTGTTTAGAAAGCTATTTTCATAGATCATCTAACAAGTTAGCTCTTTGTTAAGTCATCATCCTTTTTAAAAGAAATATTTGACATTTTGATTTTGGTGGGAATGGCAATGACATCAATTTTACCTATTATTTATTATTAAAAGAAAATAAAATAATTGAATAATATAAAAGCTTCTAAGAGAAGAAGCAAAAAGCATTTATTAATTGTGACCTTTTTAGGCGCAGATATTATTTTAAGTCTTTTTCAGCCTCGGGATCAAAATTAATGGTTAACTGCTTCTTCTATATTAAGTAATGGCGTATTCAGAAACAAAAAAATAAAAATTCAATTTTATTGTAAATGTATTTAAAAAAACGTTTTTATCAATATTTATCTCCCCCCCCCCCCCAATAAGAATCCTAGATAATGGGTGAGATTACTATTTCCCCCCCTTCTTCTCGGGTTTTTAATTTTTTTGGAGGGGGGGGGGATAAAATGTCAAAATAATGACAAGAAAACAAACACCCATTTTTAGCTTAAAACTTGTTTTTAAATATTTTAAAATTTGTAGTTTTTTTGTCATATTATGATAGAATACTTGATTTTTAAACAATTTTTATTCTTACACTTGTAAGAACACGTAATTTTTGAGGCAATTACTCATTTTTACAAAACATACAAAAAAATCATTCCGATTTTTTTTCTTTAGCAAGATTTTCAACGGACTACATTTTATTTTTCAATTCTTTAGCGCAATAATAATAATAGACTGAAAAATCTGTAATTTAATTCACCCATAAATAATATAAAGCAGTGAAAGTCACAAAACAAACTTTTGATTGTAAGAAAACTTTGCGTAACATCGAAATCATTAAAATCCTAAATCTAACAAAAATATGCATTTAAAATAAAAAATTTTTCCTTTTAAATGATTTACTTTTCTTATTAAAAAAATAAAAATAAAAAATAGAAGGGGTATTTATTATTGGAAATAGAATAAATATTATATTTAACGAAATTATGTGTGTATTTTATTTAGGTATAGCTAATTTTTTATAAAATTTTCAAAAATCGCATGTTTTTTCATTTGGAATGTATGCAAAGTATTTCCTAGTGCATAGATAAATTCCTATAAATTCAAATTGGATTAAAAAAAAATTTCTTAATGAATAATAATAGGGCTAATCAAAATAATTTTGCATTGAACTGAGATTTATTTCAATAAAATTTCAGTCAGAATGTCTGCTAAAAAAGAAACTAGTCTTATTTTTATTATTAAATAAATTCTATTTAATATTGTAAATAAATTTTATTTAATATTTTAAATAAATTTTATTTAATATTCTAAATAAATTTTATTTCTATTGTAAATAAATTTTATTTCATATTCTAAATATAAATTTTATTTAATATTGTAAATAAATTCGGCGGATCCCCGCCCTGGGAAACCAGCGTGTTCCCCGAAACAGTATAATATAAAAAATAAACAGATAATTCCTTTTTATTATATTTTTCTAAATAATTAACAAAATGATTAAAGAAAAAAAAAACACAATTTTTATCTAATATCACCTGACTTGTTATCTTGGTTCTCTTGTTTTTATAACTATCTTCGTAATCCTCGGATCGATATAGAGTTTTAATATCAGACTACGCATTTTAACATTTACAAAAAGAACGTAGGTATTAAAATAAAAATGTTTGTTAAAATAGAATATTTAGGCGTCAAATTCCTTTTATTAGTCTAATTAAATTAGAGAATCAGAAGCTGATTATCGTAGGTGATATAGCGTAAGATGTTATATAAATTCAAAAAGCATCAATAATATGAGTTAAATGAAAAATGAATTATTTTTTTTACCTTATATCTTAGAAGGTTTTAAAATAAAACAAAAATGATATTTGAATTCATCATCACTCGGCACAAGATACACGTCACACGTCACAGAGATGTTACGCAATGCACGGTTAAGAGCAGACTGACTGACTGACTGACCAGTGCAGCAGCAGAGGGTCCAGCGAGGAGACTGACCAAAATGGGGAGAGGAAGGTTGGAGGGGGGAGGTGGGAGGGGAATGGCGAACATTCAAATGCGAATGAGGCAGCCGCGGCGCCCCACACTTTTGCGTCACCCCTTTGACCCTACTACTCCAAAAAACATATTGTTTCCTCATCATAGAGGAGGGGGAAATCGAGTGACCATGAGATTAAATTCACGTTTTATATAGCAAAACGTTTAAAAAAAAAAAATCTTTATTAAGAACACGTCAAAGAAATAAATAAATAAGAATGTTTGGCGCCAATATCAATTTGGTATTATAATCAGTTGGTAAATTTTAAATTCAAATGACAAAAATTCGAGTTTCTAATGTATCACTAACTAAAATGAATAAATCATTTGTTTTATTTATTTTTTTAGCGAAATTTTTAATGTTAATATTTTAAATCTGGTTATACTGTATTTTTTTTAGAATATAGAATATATAATAAATAAATATTATAGTCATATTTATTTATTTATTATTATAGACATTGTGTGTTGTTTATTCTTTGTATTATAAATTTGTATTTTTCAATTTAATTATAAGGACCTTGTCCAATGGTCTACATACAATTTGTATTTTTATTTATTTGTACCTAGACACCATACCAAGGAGTTGTAGCTCCAGATATTAAATTGTCTTTCATCTCAATTCATTGTATTAACTGACACATTTATTTATTTATTTATTATGTATAGCCTATTGTTAATATGCTTTGATTAATAATGGTCAACCATTTATTTAATCTACTTGTACTTTTAGTGAAATTAGGTCAAATTAATCCAAACCAAGGATCTTTTTATTTTAAATTTTTATATCAGATCATATTAACTAAAATAAAATAAATAGATTTATTAACGACTCGCTTAGAGAACTTCGGTGGCTAGATACAAATAAACAAAAATACAAATTTATAATACAAAACAAAAACAATAAACGAAATATAATAGCTATAATAATTAATAAACAAATATTATCGTCATATTTATTAATTTATTATAATCTCGATTTCATTAAAAATAAATGCTTGACCGTTATTTATCGAAGAATAGCTATTAATTTTATTCATCGCGGGACATTATGTTTTTTTTAATTTCAAAGATCTAATCCCTGCATTTCTTTTCATCCCCAGATGAGATCACTCTCTATAAGTATATTAATTTTTTTTATCAATCCAAAATGATTTGAAGAGTTGATTCAATTAATCATATTTATTATTTTTTTATTGAATTAATTAATTCATATTCTATCTACGCAACAAACGCATATTCATTTTTAAAAATAAAAATGACGTTTGTGTTAATGTTAGTGCTATTAATCTTGACGTTTTTGTTATTATTGATATTAAGATCAAATCAGAGAAGCGAGTTTTATTTTATTTTTAGAAAATTAAAAAAAAAAAAAATATACAGAAATTAAGTTATGACAAAAAAGATTTTGATTATAAAATTTTCAATTTTTCCAGGATCTTTTTATTTTAGATTTTTATATCAAATCATATAAACTCTTATACTAAATAAAATTTATTAACAGCTCGCTTAGTCTCGCTAAGTCCTCGCTGGCTACGTACAAACAAACAAAAATACAAATTTATGATACAAAACAAAAACAATAAACAAAACATAATATCTATAATAATTAATAAACATATATTATAGTCATATTTATTAATTTATTATAATCTCGATTTCATTAAAAATAAATGCTTGACCGTTATTTATCGAAGAATAGCTATTAATTTTATTCATCGCGGGACATTATGTTTTTTTTAATTTTAAAGATCTAATCCCTGCATTTCTTTTCATCCCCAGATGAGATCACTCTCTATAAGTATATTAATTTTTTTTTATCAATCCAAAATGATTTGAAGAGTTGATTCAATTAATCATATTTATTATTTTTTTATTGAATTAATTAATTCATATTCTATCTACGCAACAAACGCATATTCATTTTTAAAAATAAAAATGACGTTTGTGTTAATGTTAGTGCTATTAATCTTGACGTTTTTGTTATTATTGATATTAAGATCAAATCAGAGAAGCGAGTTTTATTTTATTTTTAGAAAATTAAAAAAAAAAAAAAAATATACAGAAATTAAGTTATGACAAAAAAGATTTTGATTATAAAATTTTCAATTTTTCCAGGATCTTTTTATTTTAGATTTTTTATCAAATCATATAAACTCTTATACTAAATAAAATTTTTAACAGCTCGCTTAGTCTCGCTAAGTCCTCGCTGGCTACGTACAAACAAACAAAAATACAAATTTATGATACAAAACAAAAACAATAAACAAAACATAATATCTATAATAATTAATAAACATATATTATAGTCATATTTATTAATTGTTAAATTCCTGTAGAAGTTGATCTAGAGAGTAGAATAATAGACTTTCAAAATCTGATGACGACTTCTCCCCCTCCCCCTGTACTTAAACGAGACGAGTTGATGATAATATAACGTAATCAATGCTAATAAGCCCGAAGGTTTGTCTATCGCTTTGGTTTGGTACACAAGAAGAGCTAGCAAACAAGAAATGTTCTCTCTCTCTCTGCGTTTGACATGGATTGAAATTATAAATTCCTCTCACCCTCTCATTCTCTCTTTGAAAGGACATTTTTTTTTTCTATTATTATTGATAAAGAAATGTCCCACATTGAAATGTAATAAATTAATTTTCTTTTCATTTGAATTTTAAATTATATTTCACGTTAAATAAATAAGAATTATCAAATAATTGCTGATTTTCTAGTATAAAGAAAAATAAAAATTTAATGTCAAAATATTATATTCACTCATATCAGTCAAAAAATTTTTTTTTTCATTCATATTTCTAAAGTTTTAGGTTTCTGTTTGGAATGTAGATGATATGGGTGGATGCCTCATCAGTTCGCATATTGTATTTTTACTTTATTCTTTTGATTTTTTTTTGAACGCATGTTCTAATTTGTCTTAGATTCCTCAAAAATTAAATACAAAAAAATTTTATAAAAAGTCCAACCCTGGATCGAAACGTTAGCTGTGATTGATTAAATTATTAAATTCACCCTCTCTTATACTACATCCAAGAGCAGATACAAGGGGGGAGAGTAAAGAGGTAAATCTGTAGATCCCGTAGATTTGAGAAAAATATTCTTTTTTTTTTTGGAATAAAAATTTTATTTTTAATGTAAAATTTTAAAAATGAATACTTAAGAATTTAATTTGTATATATATTCTGAAGAAGAAAATTGTGTGCTTTTGCGGCCAGTCACACCAGATTACCCCCCTCGAGAAACTCCTCCGGATCCGCTTTTGACTACATCATTACAGTTATAAATTCACAAACTTTGTTATTATATTATAATGATTAAACAACGATATAAATACAAAATTACAAATTAGAAAAACAATTTTTACATCTATCTTAAAATATGTAAGTTGGGACAAAATTAATAAAAAGTAAGCCAAGAAGACTAAATAAAAGATTTAATAAGAATAAGAGAAGAATTATCTCAAATAAAAAAAATATATATATATATATACGTATATATAAAGAAATTTTCAAAGTGTGCCACTTTTTGCGGTGCAGTGTATTTATCCCCAAATCAATTATCAAGACTAATTCTCGCATATACGGTATTTAATAAGACCTTAGGGTATAGCAGAGTGGTAGAGTTCTCGCCTCCTTTTGTTAGGAGTCAGGAGTTCGATCAGGATTTATTTCAATTACTATGGCTACCAATAAATTTAAACAAATAGGGACGGGATCAAAATGCCATCAGATGACCAAAATAAAATATAAAAATAAATACATAATTTTATTAAAAATTCAATTAATTTTGAGACAATATCATTTTTTGTATTTTATTATACTACAAAAAATAAATTTATTATTATTATTTGTCCTTAGTCATATTTAAAAACAATTTAAGAATAATTTTTTTTTTTTTTTTAGATAGGAAAAGAGAAATTTATTTCAATAATTTATCATTACGTTTTTTTTTTTTTAAAGGTTTTGGAAATTTGTGATATAATCATTTTTAAATTGCCTAATTTCTAGTACTTCTACTTGACTACTTTTCTTGGGTGATGATTTCCCTTTCCGAAATCGAAATATATCAAGAGTTTATGATTATATAATCATGTTTCCAAATTTATTTGCTCGCTTTGTTTTACTAATTGTCATTTAACCATCAACTAACCATGGTTAACTCTTCTGATTGACTAAATCAGAGAGACAGAGAGGGAATAACCAAGAGTTAATCTCTAGAGAGGTTTGGTGTTGCTACGGTGGTATTAATTTCTCTCAATTAATGTTAAGTTATTCCAAGTTTTGGACGACACAAACACACAAGGAGAAGTTTATCAACACTAAACTTATATTATGAATGAAATACAGAGTTTATATTTAAATCAACCAAATAAAAAAAAAAAATAAATTAGTTTCGTCCAAGTGCCAAGAGTGTCGCTATGAGTGACTTTTGAGTGAAATTTTATCTTCGGCGGGGGAGGGGGGGGGGAGTTCTAATTTGATCAAATTCGGGGGGGGGGGGGGATAGGCCACGTGTTCCATTTCTGAACAGGTCATAATTCACCAACATCTGCCCTACTGACTGTTTACAATATATATCTATATCTGACATTGGAACACACCATAGAGCGCGCTCTCTATTGACAATATCGATAGATTATCGATTGGGTTTCATGTTAATTAGATGGCCTGTTATTTTATGGGACCATATTGCATAGGCTGAGAGGGGGTAAGGGGGTGATTGAATTATTAATGGGACAATAGGGTGGTGCGAGGGGAGGGGGCAGTCAGTTGCCAGGTCAATTAGTTTCCACTCACAACAAGAGAAATAAAAAAAACAAAGAACCTGTCATTGCAAATGCAGTGAAGAATTTTTGATATTTATTTTATTTTTTTCTTTGTTTTCATTCTTTACCATTTAAATTTATTTATTTATGTAGTCTAAGAATAAAAAAATGTGATATTTTTGATGACTAATGTATTATTTTAATGATTGTTATTATTTTAAAGAACAAAATTCAAAGACATGAGAATATCATATTTTATTTTAAATATAATATTAAAAATCTGATGTGACTGTCCGCACAGAACACAAATTAACTTCGGTAATCAAAAGTTGTGTTCGGTGCTTGTCACCCCAGATTTTTTTGTGTCGCCATATATTTAGTTTCTGACAGTACGGTACATTTGAATTTGAAAAATTTACAAGCTTTTTAAAGAGCATCTAAAAAATAATTGATTTTTGAATTTTAATCAAAATCGAAAAAACTGAAAAAGTATATCAGTTTAGTACTAGTACTCTTTGACCGATTTTGATTAAAAGCTTATTTTCAAGCCCTAGGGGGGTGCCTAACTTGAATATAAAATTTCATACTTTTAGCTCAATTCATTCATGTCTAAGATTGAACACAGACAAACACACAGACAGACCATGTTGCGAAAACCACTTTTTTGGATTCAGGGGACCTCAAAACGTGTATATCCATCAAAATCTCGAGATCGAATTTTTGACATGAATTCAATACTTTCTCTATATATTAACATATATATAGGGTAAGAGAGAGTAAAAATCTTGTTTATTAAAGCTTTTATGGTTTGTATTAATATTATTTTCCTGAAAACGACTTCAGAAGAAATAGTCGAAACGTTGTACAGTATTTATATTTTTAATAAATAATTAATAACAAAATGAAAAAAAAAACCCATAATAATAAAATAAAAAAATCTTATTCATTTTATTATGTAAATTTAAAATTTTTTTTTTTTTTTAACCAAAAATTAAATTAAAAAACTTTTTTGATTATTATTTTAAAATTATAATATAATTCGTCAACATTGTGAAACGAGGAGAAGAAGAGAAAAAAAACAAAAACAAAAGGTGTATTGTTTGTTCTAGAAATTGTCGTAAATTGTAACGGAAATTATTATGGAAGGCATTATTAATTAAATGGGACATTTGTGTTGTTCATTTGACTCTCTCCCTCCCTCCTTCCGATTTGCTTGCAAGTTGACATATTCTAAAACGCTTTATTCAAGATTACTCGTTAAATATGTTATTATGAATATAAAAAGATCTACAATCAGATCTATTCATTGAAAATCAATTCCTATGGTGAGATAATTTTAAATTTGAAAAGGTAAAATAAAATCATCTGTACCAGATTTTATTTTATCTTTTCGGACAAAATTAAAATTATTTCACCTTATACTTAAGGCTCTAGCTCCCAGGTGGGGGCTCTTAATTGTGGCACTCACTGTACAATAACATTAAATTTGTGATCTGATAAATCCTTAATTATAGAAGAATAAAATTTCATTTTTATTAACTGGCAAGCGTTGACTCTAGTTTGAAACATTGCAAGTGGGTAAAATTAATTAAAAACACTAGATGATATGTTTCAATTTAAATATACATATATTTTTCCCAACAAATATATTTAAACCTAAAGTTTTTGATTAATTTTAATTAATTTTACCGGATTTTGAGATCTGATTCTATACTGTAATGTGGGTACGTGGATGGTGACCACGAGCTGCCCAAGCTGGGACAGACAGTCTTTCTGTTCTTTGTCAGTCTCTTCCTTCTTCTTTTCAACAGGCGTCAGACCGTGCGACGGGCCGGACTGTTCTATCCTTTTCGGTCGCAAAAAGCCATGATAGGGCTGGAGGGAAATAGTGAGGTCCGCCGACCCCGCATAGCGCGAATAAGGCGAGGACAGAAGAAGATGCTTATACCAGTATATCGTGTATGTACTGCTGATAATATTGCCTTTGAACTACACTGGGGAAGAAAAGGAATATTTTCTCTTACATTTCATTTCATCATATATAAAAATCTTTATCTAAACTTCCATCTTTTCCTATCCTCTAGCTTGCCAGTGGATCAAACTTTCTAACGGACGAAAGATCTCGTTGTAGTCGACGTGTGTCTTCTATTCCCATTCAATCAACCAGGTTTCCCCAGTTCTGTCCTCTCTCCCACCCCTATTCCTTATGTACATTAACGATCTCATGGGAGTAACCTCCAACCCAATTCATTGCTTTGCTGATGACAGTACCCTCACTCTGTCAGGACTGGTGAAACCTCATCCACTGGTCGTCTGGGGGCTGTGTCGTCGATAAATGATTATCTTGGTCTCTTGGAGGAATGGGGAAACCTCAATCAAGTAAAATTCAATTCCCAAAAAACCCAATGTTGTTTAATTTCTAGACAAAAAAATAGGATTTGCCCTCCCCTTATTTACAGCAATAATAGTCTCGAGTTCAAAGATTCATTTTCTGTTCTGGGAGTGACAGTTACATCTGATCTCTCCTGGAGCAACCACATCTCTTCTGTGGTTAAATCTACCGCAAGGAAATTGGGTTTCCTATTCAAAACGAAGCGTTACTTTTCCTCCCAACAACTCCTAATCCTCTATAAAGCCCAAATTCCCGTGTCTTGAATATTGTTCCCACCTTTGGCGAGGGGCGTCGAAAGACGCTCTCTCCTCCTTGGAAGCCATACAGAGCGTGCAATTAGACTGATAGGTGATTCTACCCTTACTGCATCCCTACAGTCACTAGATCATAGAAGAAGAGTATTCACTATCTCTTCTACAGATATTACCATGGTCAATGCTCTGCCGAATTAAAATCAATTATCCCACCCAATCAACATATTCACGGAACACAAGAGAGGCATCTTCCCAGCATCCCTATGCTGTTCAGATCACGACTAACAGAACAAAACAATTTCATTCTTCCTTTGTCCCCATGACCTCCCGTGATTGGAACAAGCTCCCTCGTCTATCTTCCCCAAAACCTACAATCTTCAGACTTTCAAGTCTAACCTCAACAGGCATCTTCTCAGTTCCCGCAGTTGAGTTTCCCCTTTATGCTTCTCCTTTTGTTTTTATTTTCTTCCTGCTCATGTGACTATTGGTCATTATAGGTCTTCGGACCTTATCACCCATTCAAAAAAAAAAAAAAAAAACTCAAAAGTAGCAGGCGGCTCTAACGGTTAGAGATAACAACTCTAAACCTTTTTTTTTTTTTAATTAGCCTACATTGGAGGCCTTTTAGACTCTGTCTCTCTCCAATTCAATTGGTTGGTAGCCGGAGTTGAGTTTTATACATGATTTTGTAGTTTTATACAAAGATAAAACTATATAAAATTTATAAAACGATGACTCGAATGCGCATGCGCAAACCCGACGAGAAAGGAAATTCAAATAAAAATCATATTTATTTTTTAACCTTCTACTGTTTTTATCTTCTAACTTTTTCAGGGTGTTGGTTTTTTACAGTTTTTTTTTTTTTTTTTTTATTTACATCGGCCTAGTTTTATCCGGGATAGTTTTATCCATGTATAAAACCCTGTATTTTACTCGGCGGGATAAAACTTGCCAATTAGATTGAAATAAATTTTTCTCGCTTGAGAAGGTATGCGAACTTTTGACTCTTAGCACAAGAGGCTAGAATATTACCACTGTGCACACAAATGCCCTAACTAATCTTAAAACATTAAAAATAAATCAACGCAAAAATAAATCAATTAACATCATCACATGTTTAAGGTCTTAAATAAGGGTTGAGCCAAAACTCTTTGTATTCTTTTCCCTGGTACAGATAGTACGTAAGTAGAGTTTCAAGAAGCTTACAAACAATACTACAAAGAATTATCTTATCAATTATTATATTTTAAGATTGTTTGTTTGTAGTTTAAGACTTGAACATAGTTACGCTTAAAACCAAAATCCTTATTCTAATAATTGTGTTCTTCAACTTGTGAAGGTGTATTTCATTAGTGACCACGATTCGACCATTTAGCACGTAAGTTCTTAGTCCAAGTTAGTTACTTACTCCTTCAACATGGGGATAAGGGATAAAGAGAGGATAAGAGAGAATAGGGGGAAGTGAAGGGGGCTTTGTGTGTTGGCTATCGACACACACTCACTCACCCCATATACTTTTACCATTTCCTTCCGGGTAGTGGCCGTCAGGGCTTATAAAGCTGTGTCCTGTGTGATAGTCCGACCACAACACACACACATACACACTTGCAGGTGGTCTCGGATAGACGACGATAGACAAAATACACGGGCGTGACCCTTCACCGAACGTCCTGTGTCCTGTGTGTCGGTGCTATTGTAATTTAAAAAAAAACCCGCTTTTGTTGTTATTGAAAAACAAAAACAATTGAATTAAAAATAAATTTCGACATTCTCTCGTTGGAGATTGGGATTAGAAATAGTTTGATGTTGTTGTTGTTGTTGTTGTTGAAGGAATGTTCTCTATCAACTTCCTAAAGCAATTTTTGGTGTATTGTTTTGAGATTATTATTTCAATCAAATTTCAAACATTCTTTTCTTAATTTGCTATCAAATTATTATTATTATTAATATTCCCAAATTCCATTAAAAATTTTTTTTACAATATTAACGATGATGTGGTCTATTTATGTTTTAATATTTTAGAATTCTATTTTTTAGAATTTTTTAACGTCTGTGTAAAACATCTTATAATTTAATATTATTAAGTCACACGCATGCGTTTTCATTGTTTTTATAAAATAAAATAAAAATCTTTATTGGAAATTTTCTAGGTTTGAACCATGAAAGTTTCTATTAAAAAATATATATATATTTTTTTTTTTAAACAATGAAATGATCACAAATAGAAAAGGCTTAATATTGTCCCTCACTGTACCTGCTAAATTTATTTTTATTTATTTATTATTTATTATTATTTTATTTATATTATTTATTTATTATTATTATTATTTTATTTTATTTATTATTATTTATTATTTAGTTTTATTGTGAGGTATATCTTTGTGGCTGGAAGTATTATTAAGGACTCAAAAAAAAAAAAAAAAAATTCCAATACAAATGAAGCCAAAATTATTTATTTTATTATGCCGTTTCGGCCACTGGCCTAGGTCATTTTCAGAGCCGGAGACGAGAATAAATGAAAATTAAAATTTCAACGGACACACATTCGCTCCGCTCATAAGGAAAACGAAAGAATTTATTCTCACCTCCGTTTCTGAAGATGGCCTAGACCAGTGGCCGAAACGTCAGACTGGAACGGCAACAATAAAATAAATAATTTTGGCTTCATTTGTCTTGGAATTTTTTTTTTTTTTTACTCCACAAATTTTATGCTTTTACGTACGTAAGAGGATTTATTAAAATAAATTTTGAATTTTGATTCTTAAGTATAGATGCAGGAAAATTGTAATTTTAATTTTATTTACTAACAACTTTGTGTAGGCCTAGATTCAGTTTTGGTCATTAAATGAACATCATCAGGTTTGAAAAAACAACCCAGAAAAAAACATCCCACACAGCAAATAATATTGCTGGAATGTTGCAGCAATATTGCAGCAACATTGATGCAATGTTGCAGCTCAAACAGCAACATTGCAGCAATATTTCTGCAATGTTGCAAAAAGGCGGACATAGGGATATTGCAACAATATTGCTGCAATATTCCTAGCTTGGCAGCAATGTTGCCAATATTTCGCAAGATTTGCAATATTTATGCAATATTCCTGCAATGTTGGCAATTTATGCAAGATTCGCAATATTTCTGCAACATTTCTGCAATATTTTGTGATGTGTGGGATGAATGCTGCTGTTCAGTGAATAAAATCCAGAAAATAACATTTTTTTTATTTAAATTTGCATCTATACTTAAGAAGTCATTTATTTAAATAAATAAAAACTTCTATGTCACTTCTATATCTATGTCCATCAGATCTAACTTTGTAAGAGAAAGATATGTACAGTCAGTTAAAAAAAAATTTGTATATAATAATAATTTTTGTATTATTTTTGATAATAAAAGCAAATTACAATTTGTTGAACATTATTTTATTTTACTAAGTAATAGGCTTAGAAATTTCGATGTGGAAATGTCCCAAGTCACATATAGGGTAAGAGAAAGTAAAAATGTTTAGGAAATGCTGAGATACAAATTTCGCTAATAAAAAAAAAAAAGTGAATTTAATTTAAATTAATTTATTCTATTTTACTCTAAATTCAAATCAAACCCAATTTTTTTTTAAACACATCTGATTTAATTTTCCTCTTTTTTTTTGTTGTCCTCTGATTAGGCATGTTGCTATGTTCATTTCTCCTCTTTATTCCTGTCACAGGTACCTATCACACACAAACTTATTATCATTCAATGCATTTCATCTGATATTTATTTTAGTTAGAATAACAATATTTTTTTTTTGTAACGATAATTTATAAAACTCGGCCAATTTTAGCTCCTCTCTCTCTGGCTGAACATATGGCGCAAACCACAATAGTTATTTAAACAATTTTGGTGACAATTCATCATCAAAATTGCATCACTGAATCTAATCTACGTACAAAAGGACAAAATATCGATGATGATGATGATTTGGTGGCTTTCAACAGAGTCAATTTTGTATGTCAGTCAGTCAGTCAGTTCAATTTCAGCAAGAAAGAAAGGAACAATGTCACAATGACAAGGAAGCCATTGCGTCATAGGGCATAGTGTTTTTTTTTTGTATTATAAACGCTTGATTAAATATGACTAAAATAATAAAAATAATTATGAATATTCCTTTTAGAAATTTATCAAACCGTGCGATAATACAATTATTATTATCTCAAACAACTTCCTTTTACGTGATTATAAAAATGAAAGTTTAAATTTAATTTAAAGTAAAGGTGATAAGTAAACTTAATATTTATTACAAGTGGATGTTTTATTTTCTCATAATACAATATAATTCTTAAATTTATATTTTAATTAGAACCAATTTTTCGAAATAAAAATCTATGGGTTAATACTAGCCGTGCCACACGACTTGAGCGGACCCTCGCCTTTCGTTGATTTTATTTTATGTTTTTATATCAAAGAAAATTTAATTAAGCTATATAAGAAATTTTATTTTTATTTTTAATTTGAGAGATTCAATTATTAAAATTAATTGGCTTTAATTTAATAATTATTAAATAAAATAAATTAAATTAATAAAATAAAATAAATTAAATTAAAAAATAAAAATAAATAAAATAAAAATTAAATTAAATAAAATTAATTAGCTCTAATTTTTAATATATATACCAGGAGTACATAGTACCCAATGCTTTCCAATGGGTAAAATTCTGAATTTTCAGAAATTTTGTGAGTCTCAAAAAAAATATTAAATCAATTTAGTAGTTTAAAATTAAACAATGACTTTGATTGATCGGATTGATTAGTATTAAAGAAATCTTCTGTAAATATGAAAAATAAAACACTAGGTTTTTTTTAAGGTCTTTTTCGGCATCTAAGGCCATTTAGACACCATCCCTATTTATTTTAAATGATTTGTAGTCAAATCAAATGAAATAAATTTTTTTCGCCTGGAACGGGAGGCGAACCCGGGACCCTGGCGCGAGAAGCTAGTGTCTTCTATCTGAGCCAAAACACTAGGTTATAAGCTGCAAAAATTTATTTAAAATTAATGCACATTTTGATACACCAAAATCACTTTTTTTGAGTGTTAAAAATGTTAATTTTAAATAAATCTTTAAAATTCTTTATAATTTTTCAATTTTCATATATACACAATGTTTTAACTAGAGCCTACGGTTGATAGTGTAAATTCTGATTAACAAAAGTATATATTAATTATACAAACATGACATTAACACAAACAAGATAATATTTCTAGCCTTGCTTTATGATCTCAGGGTCAGTATTCCCGTAATGGGCGTTAAATTAATTAGAAAAAGATTTTTGTTCATTTTTTTGTTAAGATTATTTTTGCACCATCTTTTCAAGTATGATAAAATATTAAACCGGATTTCCTTTAAAAAAAAAAAATTGCGATATGAATATATAAACAAGGATATTTTATATTTACTATTATTATATTCAAATATCTTTGAAGAGAGTTGGAAATTTATTTAATTAAAGTAATTATGCAGTACACACACACATACACATATACATAGAATACGTGTTAAGTGCTTTCTCCTTGAACAATATCTTTAGTCATATTATTAATAATTTGAGACAACCTTGAATAAACCCGAAAACTAATGTGAATGTATAATAGCCTCCACGGTATACGGTATACCATAAAGTAATAAAGGTAAATTATGTTTGAATTTTGCTCCAATTATTTTAAAAATTGCCAACTAAAAGAGGATAGACAAAAAGCGCAAGGCCATTAAACCCAAAAGCTATCTATTGTTGATAATATAGTGTTTTATAAAAAAAAAAAGGTTAAGACAATAGAGAAAACAAAAACCAATGAATGTAATAAAAAAAAATCTGGTGTGACTGGCGCACAGCACACAACTTTCTCTTACCTTCGGTAATCGAATGTTGTGTACTGTGCTTGTCACACCAGATTTTTTGTGTCGACATGTATTTAGTTTCCGACAGTACGGTACATTCGATTTTCAAGATGTAAAATTTATAAGTATGACAAAATATTTATATTTTGTTACCATGGCAACCATTTCTCCTATCTTTTCTATGGAGAACAAGAGTAAAGTGGTCTTCAGAAGATTTCAATCACAAAATGAGAATATACATTTTAAAGAGAATCTAAAAAATAATTGATTTTTGAATTTTAAAAAAAATCGTTGGAGCAAATTTTGAGAAAATCGAAAAAAACTGAAAAAGTGCATCAGTAAAGTACTAGTACTCTTTGGTCGATTTTGGTCAAAAGCTTCGTGTCAGGTCCCATGGGGGTGCCTAACTTAAATATAAAATTTCAACCTCCTGACTCTTTTCGTTCTTGAGATATTTTGTTCACAGACACACACACACAGACAGACACACAGACACACACACAGACACACACACAGACAGACCATGTCGCGAAAACCACTTTTTTGGATTCAGGGGACCTCAAAACGTGAAGATCCATCAAAATCTCGACATCGAATTTTTGACATGAATCCAATACTTTCTCTCTCTATATATATTAACATATATATAGAGGTAAGAGAAAGTAAAAAAATTTGTGAAAAAAAATATAAGGAACATAAATGATAAGAAATAACAAAATTATAATAAGATACAAAATTTTACAAAAAGATCTGGTGTCATAATTTATATTTTATTTTATTTATTTTATTTATAATTTATTTTATTTTGTTCAATTTTTACTTTCTCTTATTTAATTAAATATGCAACGTTAAAAAGTAGACCCCACTTTGACGTCATAAGACATATATCCACTCGATTTAATCCATTCAGACTACATGTCGACACAAATAAATCTGGTGTGACTGGTCGCCCAGCACACAATTTTCGCTTACCTTCGCTAATCGAAAGTTGTGTTCTGTGCTTGTCACACCAGATTTTTTTGTGTCGAGATATATTTAGTTTCCGTTGATAGGTATACTAAAATTCAAGATGTAAAATTTATAAACATGGGAAATTATTTATATTCTGTTACCATGGCAACCATTTCGCCTATCTTTCCTATGAAGCACAAGAGTAAAGTGTGCTTCAAACAATTTCGAGAGCAAAATCAGAATATACATTTTAAAGAGTTTTTGAGAAAATCGAAAAAAAAAAAACTGAAAAAGTATATCAGTAAAGTACTAGTACTCTTTGGCCTATTGTATATTATCAAAATCTCGACATCGAATTTTTGACATGAATCCAATACTTTAAAAAATACACAGGTAAGAGAAAGTAAAAATCATCCTTCAAACAATCAATCAAATTAAATAAAATAAAAATAAAATTTTTCAAACAACACATATGATAAAATTTTGCTAAAAATAATCTAATAATGAGAAATTATATCATAGGTCAAAATTATATTAAAAATAGTTAGCCTGTGGCTCAAAGATGCTAGAGATCGAGGGTTCCCATCCCGTCTAATGCGAAAAAATTCATTTCAATTCAATTGGCTACCAAACAATTGAAATAAATAGGAATCGAATGTAAATGGCTTCAGATGCCAAAAAAGAAAAAATAAATCAAAATAAACTTCAAAATATTTTACTAAAATTAATAAAAGAATTTGATTTTCAGTTCAACTGTGATTTATTTGTAGAAAAATTACAACGTTTCGGCCACTCATACTGTGGCCTTCTTCAGGTACAATTCAGTTAAGATTCTTGTTTTCTCAACTAATTCAAATGAGATTGTCACAAATGTAATAACATTTGTAATCTTAGCTGAATTGTACCTGAAGAAGGCCACAGAATGAGTGACCGAAAAGTTGTAATTTTTATAAATAAACCACAGTTAAACCGAAAATCAAATTCTTATATTAATGATAACAACTGTGAAAGCCTCAACTCCAAAATTCTACTAAAATTCTTGGGCCTTATTGAATGACGTCAAACTATTATAAATTCCCCTTTTCACTAATTTGAGGTAATGTTAATAATTATTTACAACGATACCTGTAGAAGAAGAATAAAAGCACACAGACAGCTTGGCTTGCTCACCTATAACAAAAGAAAAGAAATGTATGTAGATTTATGTAAAAATAATACAATTTTTTTTAATTTTATTTTAAGGAAAAATTCCTGACTTAATTTGTGAACCGCATAAAGAAGAAATTTTAATATTAATTATTTTTATTTTGTATAAAATTTGTAATTATTAGATTTTATTTTATTAAAAATAGATCAAGTTTTATTAACGGAAAGAAGAAATTTTATTACTAATTATTTTTATTTTGTATAAAATTTGTAATTATTAGATTTTATTTTATTATTAAAAACAGATCAAGTTTCCAGATAATGAACCTAAAATTTAGATAGTGCTTTATGTTATTTTTATTTTTTATTTTCTCTCTCTGTAGAAATCGATGCCATCCTAGACACTCCCAAATTTACATAATCCTTGGCTACTGAAGGGTTTAATCCCAGCTACTCCACCCATAATTCACACCTTTTAATCAAAATGAGGTTAAGTAACACTTGAACTGATTCAATATGGCAGAGACTAATTTATTGGAACAAAAAAAATATTTGTTAAAATAATAAAAAAAAATTACATATTTTTGCTTTGTTATTGATGATGATGGTGTTCTTGTAAATTCACAAATTATTACCATTTTTTTTCAACTGAATTTATTGCTAGCTGCAAGCTGGACATGCACCTATTGATTGATTTTTTTTTTTATTTTTTTTTTTTAAACAGAATGATTCATTTGGTTATCTCTTCATTGCAAATGGTTCAAAAATTTAGTGGATTCTAATCTACTCATGGGATTTATTCCAACATGATTGGAAAATTTGAAATTTATAAAAAAAAAAAATTAAAATATACGACATGCGTTACTAGATAAGGTTTTAATTGGTTCATTTTCGAAACACACACACAGACAAACAGACAGGGAATCAGATTTTTACTCCCCTTTTTTTTAATATTTATTTATTTATTTAATCAGATTCTATTTATTAAAAAAAATTGTACCTCCGTAATTAAAATGTTAATTCAGATTTAATTTATATTCTTTGGAATACATTTATGCGAAAAGTTTTATTTTTTAAAGAATAACGAAAAAAAAATGTAAATTAAAACTTTTTTAAAATACATTAATATCTTAACATATTTTAAAAGTTAAAAGAAAATGGTAACAACTTAGTATATATAAATAAACTTTTGTGGGGTGTGTTTAGCTTGAGTTTAGTTTGCAAAATCCCCCCCCCCCACGCCCGCTTCAAAACTTGTATCCGTTATTGCTTGCCATCGTCAAGTTTACTGATCTGGCTTCCCTTTATGGGTGGCCCTTGTTACATGTATTGTACAATACATACAGGTGTGTGTATACACTATAAAATCGAACCAACGAGAAAGTCTAGTGGTGGGGGGGGGGGGGGGGCGTCTCATAATTTATCGGCCCCGGGGGTCCAATATTTTAAGGGCAAGTTTCATTCCGCAAATGGCCGGAGTAGAGACATTTCGCGGGAACACACCACCAATATTCGTAGAGGCAAAAGCAAATTCGATTTGTACAAGATACGATATAAACTAGACGACTAGGTTGGGGTAGAAAGTTTAGCAAGAGGATTAGTTCATTAACGAGATGAATTTTTTTTTTGTTTCTGAACAAATTAAATGAAAAAAGGGCGTATTTACATGCATATGAGAATGTTAACTGGGGGAGATACTTGCAGTGAAGCAATGCTAAGAACGGGGTAAACTCGGATAGGTGGAACGTCCTCCGGTTGTCATCGGTATAATCAAATAAATAAATATATATGAGTAGCAGAGAGGTATTAATAAAAAAATCATTGTGTGGTTTTATGAAACCACGATGCAAGTGAAACTTTTTTCAGTTCGTAGGCGTTTAATTAGAAATTTTCAGAAAATTATTCAGTTAAGGGTATTAAAATCGCGTTTTTAATCTTAACTTAATAATTGGAAAACAGACGCATGTTAAAAACTGAGAACAATATTTATTTAGCAATTGAAGATTTGAATCATTTTAAATTATTTTAAAAATTATATTTTATCAATTTAAAAATTGAATAATTAAATCTCACAATTATTTTTTTATAATTCGTCATAAAATTAAATTTCAACTTTTCTATTTTTGTCGTCACGGCTTGTGACGTCATGGCTTCTAGCGTCACGGCCTTTGACGTCACGGCTTGTAACGCGACATGCTGATAGAAGAGCGAACAAATTTGAGGAAATCAAATAAAAGTTTCACTTTAAAAATTTTCATTCACACCCAGCGATCATTTACTTTTTATCACAAGAGGCGAATTCTCTACCACTTTACTATGGTCAATTTAAATTCTATAAAATTATGGATATACAGTGCCGAAAACAATAATTGACATGTATGTTTATTAAAACAAAAAGTTGCTTGTTCAGATGCTCGATTATATTAATATCATCATCTAGATTCTTGCTTATCCGAACGTAAAGCGCTCAGTTTTATTTTTTATCATTTACTAAGTAGAATTGATTATGTATAATATTTGAATTTTAAATTAATTTTATTCCTTTTCCTTTTATTACATTTCGTTGTTGTTTACCTTCGTTATTATGCAGGAAAAAGTATTAATATCAAGATATAAATAATTAAGATAATTATTACAAAAAAAAACAAGCATTCATTTTAACGAAAGTATTTACTTTACGGTTGTTATTTAGTATGCAACAAACATCAAAAAATTCTATTTAAAAAGAAAGACCTAGTTCTTCTATTTTACTTTTGAATGTTAATTATTATTAATATAATTTACGGTATTAGTTAAAAAAAAAAATACTTGTTGATAATTCGTGAGTCATGCCAATGACACACATCGTTGGCCTAGATAGGGGACCATTCAATGGTCAAATAATTAATAGATGATGGGATTATTTCGGCGTTCATGTTCTAATGGATAAGAGCAAAACCCGCTTCCGTCTAACGAAAAAATCAAAAATCAAAAAGATTAGAAACTTTTGGTGTGATTGCTCGCACAGCATACAACCTTCGATAAATGAAAGTTGTGTTCTGTGCTTGTCACACCAGATTTTTTGTTTTAGTTCCTGCCAATATATTATAATTCAAAATTATAAAAATATTTAACATTTCTTCTAACAAGTCCGTTGTGGCACCGATTTTTCAACTCATAGATTTAAATTATTGACATCAATTTCCCACATCGATCACTACTCAACCCAAATGACTTTGAAGAGATCAAGATTTCGAGTTGTTTAGTTTGATAATTTTATTTATATGTAAACAGGTTGGTAGGAGAACCATCTATAAACAGATCCTAGTTCATCTTGTTAATTTTTTTTTATTTCAATTCCCTATCCCATATACATATCTCCATATTACATTTATAAATTGAAATAACCAATATTTTCAATATAAATACATTTTTATTTTTTTCCACTTGTAGACCTGAAAATACGAATATTTATAAATTAAATTTTAAAATAAACATCTTATTTAAAAACATATATTTTCATATATATATTTTTTACCCACACTTTTTTCCACTCACACACACCACATCTTTTCCAACTTACCATATAAGACTTTATCGAAAACAACACCTAATTTTAAATTTAATTTATACCAAATTTCAATAAAAAAAAATTTCCTAGCCAAATTCTAGCAAGAAACAAGTAGAACAACTTCTCAACCCCCATATTTAAACAACAGTTTTGATAATTTTTCGATTTTCGACAATTAATAATTTTTAATTTACTAATATCTAAACTTTGAATATATTACTCTCCATAAATATGGGAAGACAGACCATAATCGATATAATTCCACTCCACGACTTAATTTTAACCCAAGACAAGACATCGAAAACAACAGAAAAGTGACTCATTACTGACACCCCATACAAAGACCTTCTCATTATATAACAATGATCTGAATAAAACACTACAAAAGGAACCCCCCCCGAAATTTAACTTTTTTTCAAAAATTTTTAAAATTTAAAAACTAAAATTGATTATTAATCTAACACAAAAATACGAAATAAACCACCCCAGATCCCCCCCCCCGAGACCCTCTGACCCCCTTGATCTTGATAAAATTATATTTTATTTTTTATTTATTTTCACCCAAATTTAGACCACATCTCAAAATTTTGATTTTGAATATTTTTTTTGATAAAAAAAATAATTTACAACCTTGAATTACAATTTTACATGGAAATAATATAATTCTAACAAAAGTAAACACAAAAAAACAAGAATTCCTTCTCCTCTATATATATCGATAGAAATGAAAAAATTCCGACAACATCGACTCGACTCCTTGTTTTCTAATTCCTAACTCCACCTCCAACCTTTTACAAAAATACCAACTTAACAACTCAATCTTGAATCTTCCCATTTTCTTTTTTGACACCTTTATAGTCCAGAACAATCTTCTCCTAGAGTTTACCCACAACCAAGTAGGGATGAAGTACAAGAGTAAAGTGTGCTTCAATCAACTTCAAGTGCAAAATGAGAATATACATTTTAAAGAGCATCTAAAAAATAAATGATTTATGAATTTTAATCAAAATCGTTTCAGTGAATTTTGAGGAAATCGAAAAAAACTGAAAAAGTACATCAGTAAAGTATTAGTACTCTTTGGCCGATTTTGTTCAAAAGCTTCGTGTTACGTCCCAAAGGGGTACCTAACCTAAATATAAAATTTCAATCTTCTAGCTCTTTTCCTTCTTGAGATATTTAATTCACGACAGACGGGACTTTTTCGGCCTCAAAACGTGTATTTTCATCAAAATCTCGACATCGATTGTTTTTTATATGAATCCAATACTTTCTATATTCGGTATTAACATATATAGGTAGGAGAAAGTAATTATTACAAGAGCTTTTCACATTAAGGGATGCTAGTCCGAAGATTGTTAATTAATGGTTAGGAGGCACAAGTACTGGGCGGCTAGATTCAAGCAAACGCAAATTCATAATTACAATTAATATTTTTAATTGATTTTTTAAGGTATATCCCCCCCCCCCCCCCCCCCCCCTTATGAGAGCAATGACTACTGGTCACTAAAAAAAAAAAATACTTTTTGATTAAATTATCAAGTAATAAATATAATTTTAGTCATCAGTACTTGAGATGTGTCTCCGACCCCCTCCCTCCCTGAAGAAAAGCCATTTACGACACTTTATGCTTATTATTTATTTATTTATTTTTAACAAAATGGTAAAATTGCTTTATTATTATTATTATTATTATTATAATTTGTTTTAAAATATGATTGTTATTTTAAAGATGGAAAATGAATATTGCCTTAAGGGGATATTTTAAGAATTTTTTTTTAACTTTTCAATTAACTCCCAAGAGGTTTTTATTATCATTATATTTAAATAAGTTCTACAATTTTCTCATGGTATTGAACAAAAAAAGGAGCTTATATAAAAAAAAAAAAAAATTAATTTAAAAAATTTGATTTGATTTCCATTTTACGATTTTTTTTTTTTAATTATAAAACTTTCAATTTTAATAACATCATCGTCAAATTAAAAATATTTTAAGAGTATGGCCTATTAATTTTAACGGAGATGTGTGTGTGTGTGTGTGTGTGTGAGCGTGGCACAAATTCTACAAATATATAGTGACGGGGTTTTAAATAGCCTCATATGCCGAAAAAGGCCATACAAAAATAAAGAAAAAAATTTGTATTATTGTAAGACTGAAGACAAATATTGAAGAAACTTGAAGGTATTTTTAGACATTTGTTTCATTCACATCTAGTCAACTAACAAACTTATAGCAAATCATCGATATAGTAAACAAAAACAAGTTTAACCTTCGAGTTAAAAAATGAGTTTTTTCACATATAATTTGAGGTATAAAGAAAGATTATTTGTGAAGTTAGCACCTTGATCATTTATAAAAATTGTTAAAAATTAATTAAAGTCAATTAATTTTTTAACAAAAATTTAAAAATTTTCAAAAATTATTGTGTTTCTAATTTCACCCCTTAGTTAAGCTTTATACCGAAGTTTGGGTCTTAGCTAACTAACAATGTAAGATCTGGGCTCTCATATCTCTCATATATATCATCATATGATTAGCTAACTAGATGTGGAAAAACTCGAAAGCTATAATTAACTAGCTTATCCGAGAGATAGCTATTTAATCAGATGCGAAACAACCGCATAATATTAAAGAAAAACTATCATAGTAAGATTCAGCTACTTTTATGACTAATTATAATAAAATAATATTAATATCATAATTATTAAAATAATTCTACAAAAAATTAATTATAATAATTGAAAAATTTTGTTCTATTAATAATAAATTACAAGTATCATAAATTAATTAAAAATATGACAATAAATAAATAAATTTAAAATTTTGTAGAATTTTTTTAAAGTAACAATTTAATGCCTGAGTTACTAAACGAAATTCTTTTGTTGTTTGATTTGTGAATGGATAAAAGCAATGCCAAAATTCTTGCCCTTGATTGAAATTCTTTATTCGCTTCTTTAAATTAGTGTGTAGCGTTTTTTTTTTTTGTTTTTTTTTTAATTTTCTCAGATCCAATAACCCAAGGCTGTGTGTTAAGAATTAATTAAAAGAAACAAAATGTCTGATTAGTATAATGGAATATTTTTTATTTTATATTAAAATAGTAGTTTTTGAATTTGTATTCACAGAGAACTTTAAAATTAATTTTTTTAATTTTAAGACCTTTTTCGGTATCTGAGACCATCTCTATTGGTATACAATTAAACTAAAATAAATTTTTCGACTGGGTCGGGATGGTGCCAATTAAAAAGGATTATTAATCACAAAAAAATTATCTGGATCTCAATTATAGTTTGAATATTTTATTTCCTTACTAACTACTTATAAAATTTCTTATTAGGTAGTGATAACTTTAACTTTAGAATACACAATTTTGACAATAAATTTTCAGCTAAAATTTGTTTTAATTTTGTATTTACGTTATTTTGTAGGATTATTGTATTTTTATTATAGTCATTAAACTTATTTTATTATTATTTATTATTATAGTCATTAAAATTATTTTATTCACTTTTTTGTATTTTGTTACACAAAGTGTCAATTAAAATAATTTTGTAACACATAAACCTAGTGTAGGTATAACTTCAATTCCCCCCTGTGTTCAGTAGCCAGGATCAATTTAATATCTATTAAGCCTATTGTAGGAAAAAGTAAGAGGCCTTACCAAAAAGAAATTAAATAAAAATCTAGAACACAAGGAAATATCAAAAATGTTTCAACATAAATGTTTAAAAATTAATTTCCTAAAATTTCTTTTATTTATTTATTAAAAAAAAAAAAAGTGCGTGTTAGTGAATAGATATAAAAATCACTAGATAGATAGATGTTAGCCATAACATCATCGAGTCTGTCTATATGTCTGATCTTTAAATAGAAATAACCAAACGGCAGAAGAATTTATTTGTTTAAAAAAAAAAACACTTTTAAAGTTTATTTATTATAATTCAGTTTTTATAAAATTTCACACTTCCGTCTTCACTTTCTTCATTTATTTAAGAAATTAACAAATACAAAATTACAAAAAATAAATTATATATGTATTTTTACTTTCTCTTACCTATATGTAAATATATGAGAGAGAGAGAGAAAGTATTGGATTCATGTCAAAAAATCGATGTCGAGATTTTGATGGATATATACGTTTTGAGGTCCCATGAATCCAAAAAAGTGTTTTTCGCGACATGGTCTCTCTGTCTGTCTGGGTTCAATTTAAAGCATGAAGGAATTAAGCTAAGAGGTTGAAATTTTATATTTAAGTTAGAAGTGATACCTGAGACGTGAGAATAAGCTTTTGAACAAAATCAACCAAAGAGTACTAATACTTTACTGATGTACTTTTTCAGTTTTTTTCGATTTTCTCAAAATTCACTCAAACGATTTTAATTAAAATTCAAAAATCAAATATTTTTTAGATGCTCTTTAAAATGTATATTCTCATTTTGACATTGAAATATTCTGAAGACCACTTTACTCTTGAACTCCATAGAAAAGATAGAAGAAATGGTTGCCATGGTAACAAAATATAAATATTTTCCCATACATATAAATTTTATATCTTGTAAATATATGTCGACACGAAAAATCTGGTGTGACAAGTACCTTCGGTAATCGAAAGTTGTGTTCTGTGCGACAGTCACACCAGATTTTTTTTTTATAGGTAGTGAATTTTTAAAATTATCTCAATGTAAGTGAGTAGAAATAGAAAAGAATATTTAAAAATAATCTCATCTAGCCTTGATGAGTAATCATTCTATAAACAAACATGATTGCTTGCGTTTAACTTAAATATTACAATTTATATATGGTTTTGATAAAATTTAATTTTTTTTTTTTTAATACCACCCAAATATTCAATGCATTCCGACCGACCGATACCGACACACACACACACACACACATATATATATATATATATATATATATATATATTTTATATATTATATATATAAAGTCAATTCTATCATTTGATTTGACTCAACCACGCCTAGAAGCAAATATCTCTCTCTATATCTACACACATATATATATATATAATTTCCTGCGTTTTACAATGCTGATTATTGAGGCGCTTCCGGCCCTCTTGGTATTGGTTTGGATTTAATCCAATTTCCCCTTGGCGACGATATCTCGCCCTTTTGAGTTTAATGAAGGTGTGTCTCTCTGTCTTTTTGTCTGTCTGTCTGTCTCACTCTCATTTGACAGAGAGATAGCACCGAGGAAACTATGACAAATATCACTCCGGAGAGTTTATAGATACGTGTCAAATGACATTAGAATATTACAAACATGGCACTCAATCAGCTTTTGTGCTCAAATTAAAGTACATATCTAGGAGAAACAAAAATTAATTTATTATTATTAAATAAACAAACAAACAAACAGATATTATTAATTAATATGATATTAGCATAAACATTTTGTCAATATTATTTATTAATTAACAAAATGATAATCATTTACGAAAATAATTATTATAATACGATAAAACAATAAAAATTACGATTATAATAATAAATTGAAAAAAAAAAAATTTGATTGTCATTTATTCTATTGTTGAGAAATGTAATATAAAAATTAACTACAAAAAGAAAATAAAGAAAAAATAATTAATTATAATAAATTTAAATTTGTAATTAAATTTAATTTATTTAACAATTAAATTCCGCATTATTGTGAGTTTTTCTAATTAAAGTGAAATCAAAATTAGTGATATTTTTCAAAAGTGTATTGGATTATGATAAATAAATTTTTGTATTATTTGTAACCTTGTAGATATCACTAATTGATCATGATGATTATAACATTTTTTTTTTTCTCTCACCAAATAAAACCATAAAACATAATAAATTACTTTCTATGTGTTGCTAATTTGTTTTTTTTTTAGTGCTAAATGTTGTCCAAAGATATATTAGATTTGAGTAACCCTCAAGTGGATGCCAAAATAAATTTAGATCAAATTAAGAAACTAGAATAGAATTTATTTCATAAATAGAATACAAAAAATAAATTTTCTCTCAAATTAGTAATAAAATTTTAAACATCGTAATCAAAATCGAATTCGTGCGGGATCTATTTCAAAGAATATAAAATTAGTGTCTCAACCTTGGCGCACTTATTGACTGACTCAATTCCTAATTCCAAGTTTTTTTTCTTTTAATGGGTATAGTGATAATAGAGCAATAAATATTACTTAACAAATTTGTTTGTTTATTTTTTGGTCCATGGTTCTTAAAGAAACGAACCCAGGATCTCCATGCTTGTAATGTTAAATAAAAAACATTAAATCGAACAATTTGATACCTATGTCAAAAGTTATTTTGAATGTATTGAAAAAGTCTTAAAAGAAATTATAATCTCAAATTTTAATATTAATAAATCGACAAATTTGTATTTTTGTAATAAATGTGTTTTTATCTTATGTTTAATTAATATTTTATTGTAAGACGAAAGAATCTTATAAACAAATAAAAAAAAAAATCAAAATCTAACAATAAAACGTTCTCATCATTAGATAGACGATTTATGAACGGATTCAAAGACAAAAAAAAAAAGAAAGAGAGAGATCAACATCATTGGGGGAGTTCGTTTAAATAAATAAATAACTCAGCCATTTTCCCGCCCAATAAGATGTTCAAAAAAAAAAAAAGTTTCGTAAATTAGATTCAATTGAAATTTATAACTCTCGCTCATTCGGAAACAAAAATAATTTAATAATAGGGAAAAGAGAGAGAAAAAAAAAAAGGTTCACGAATGAAATGAGTTAAAAAAAAAAAAAAAGTTATAGTCTTGTGAGTTTATTCATTCCGACAATGGAATGAGGGGTAGATGGAGGGGGAGGGAGGGGAGGGATTGGCGAATGGACCAAGTCTCGCCACGCTGCTGCTGCTCTGCTAGTCGGTCGGAAAATAATAAGTTCAGAACTTTATTTTTACGGCCGGGCCAAAAATGCGGCAATATAAATAAACGAGCCTGGGGTAAAAATATCGAGGCGAAACAGAGAGAGAGAGGGGAAGCCCGTCGCATTATACGAATATACAGAGAAAGAGTAACAAAAACTGTGTGTACTTACTACTTACTCGCTCTTTGCCTTTCTATTCTTATATAAGAAAGTTTTGCCTAATTGAAAGGCGCGCAGGCGTCAATGCAATTAAAGAAAATGTGAGTGTGCGTGTGTGTAACCAATTGCATGGATGCAAAATGCATGACGTTGACTCAAATTTATAGAGCAGAAAAAAAAAATTAGTGTAAGTGTAAATATTGTTATGTCATTTGTGATTATAATAATTGTGTAATATTTGTTTATTTATAATAAGAAATAAAAATGTCATATTAATAAATAAAATATGACTTTAAAATCAACTTGTAAAATAATATAATAAATACAAAATATTTATGCCAATCAACAATAAAGTTTTTTTTTTTTTTTATTAAAAACACTCACACTTTTTTCCCATTCACACTCACACTCACACACACAGTCTTTTCGGCAACTTAGGTCATATAAGACTTTGCGATTTATTTTATGATAAAATCTAAAATTTCAACTTTTGACCGTTTGGTTCTCGTTGAAACATTTTGTAAATTAAAATTAAATATACAAATTAAACACTATATTTGTTTCAAAGGTTTTATTAATTAAAAAATTAACACTTAGTGTATAACTTATTAAGTAATAAAACCTTTGAAACAAATAACCTAGTGTTTAATTGGTATATTTAATTTTAATGATAATATCTATTGGAGGTCCAGGCTTTTTATTTAAGCTATTTGTATACCAAATGGCTTAAATAAAATCATCGGACTGCCTGGAATCCGAACCCGCGACCCTTTGTATAGACGGTCCGCACGCTACCGACTACACCAAGCCCGAGGGCCAACTAAGTTCAAGTTCAAGGAAAAAGCAACAGTCACCAAGATCGTTTTTAATAAGTAATGGCTAAGCACGGCACAATCTAAGGTGGCCTATAGAAATAAGCATGTGGAACCTCTCTCGGTTAATATTAAATATATATTAGCATTAGAAGCAGCATAGGCAAATTAAAATATAAATAAATATATCTAAATTTCAATATTTTTTAGATATTATCAATATTTGTTTATTTTATTTTTAATTTGGGTTGACCAATGAACCCTAAATGCCCTAAATGCAATCAAATGCAATAAAATACATATATTACAAGATGTGGAGCTGGATAGTCGTTAGCCTATAAAGAAAAGAATAGCAGCTATGAATATTTCGTTTATTAAGGCATCTATGCTGACGTTTCGGTCTTGGTCAAGACCATCTTCAGAGTATGCAGGCTGTCAATGACCAAGACCGAAACGTCAGCATAGAGGCCTTAATAAACGAAATATGCATAGCTTGCATGCTTTATATGCTAAAATATATATAATGCATGAAGTTTACTTTTTATTTATAGAGCAGAAAGGAGTATTAAAAAAAATAAGTAAAAATTAGTGTAAGTATAAATATTGTTATGCATTTGTGATTACAATAATTGTGTAATGTTTGTTTATTTACAACAAGAAAGAAAAATGTCATATTAATAAACAAAATGACTCAAGTTGTATCTACTATGGCGTTAAAATAGTGCCCGATTTTTCTTTTTTGACATTTTTATAAAACAAAAAAAAAGTGCATATAAAAGAAGGATAGAAAAACAATCAATAAACAATAATTTAATCTTTACTGCGTGAAAATTAAATATAAGTGTTTAATTATGATAATTACTTAAAACGTGAAGATTGTTATTAAGTTGGTTAAGTAATTACTAATCACTAACATAACACTTGCACTCAGTTGATAAAAGAAGTTTTTAATTTATACTCTTGTAACTAAATAGATATGGAAATTTGTATCTCAAAAAAATTGACATTTTTTTTCAATCCAAATATATAATTCGTCATTGTTTAGTATACTTTTCAAGTAATAGTGTAGTGTATTGTATTATTATTATAGTTTACGTATTTGTTGGTTTGTTTGTATTATTAAGACCTAGGTCTTGGTCAATCCAAATAAACAAAAATATATATATAGGCCTACCGTATATATTTCATAATGTCCGTCCGTCTGTCTGTCAAGCATTCTTTGACAAATGTCTATATAGTTGGTGTTTCGTACCTTGAATGTTATTAAAAGTTCATGAAACATACTTGAATCTGCATATCCCCAAATGGGGAGGCTTAAAAAATATCTGTATCTTCCCATTGGAACGCATTGGGTTCTATCTCGTCTTATGAAAAATAAAAGCTTTTTTTTTTTTTTTTTTTTAAACATTCACACTTTTTTCTCATTCACACTCACATTCACACACACATTCATACAGTCTTTTCGGCAACTTAGGCCATTTAAGACTTTTTACGATAACCGTTGTAATATAAATTATCTATTGTAGGTTCAGGCATTTCTATTTAAGCCATCTGGTATCCAAATGGCTTAAATAAAATCATCGGACTGCCTGGGTCCGAACCCGCGACGTTTGGTATAGGGGGTAGGCACGCTACCTACTACGCCAAACTCGGGGGCAAATAAAAGCTAATTAATTATAAAAATAAAATTAATTAAACCTCTCAATTAAAAAATAATAAAAATTGTTATATAATTAATTTTTTTTTTTTTTTTTATTTATTTTTTTTTAATGATTGGGGAGGAGATACCAGTCTCGAAAGGGACTGATTTTTGGGGAGTAGGGAGGTGAAGGGCCTCTCACTCCCAATATTGGAACCGGGTTAATGGCAATTACGCTAGATACCGGTACTTGGGTTTGGTGCGGCGTGCCTCCGTGCACGATGCACCAGGGGTAAATAACCGGGGAATGATTTTTTTTGTAGGCTATTGAGGGTTTTTATGCCGTAATTTAAGCTTTTCCCTCAAATAAAAAAAAAAAAAAAAAAATTTAATTAATAGAATTTTAACATTTTCTAGAGGTATAATTAGGGATACGGTATCGAAAAAAAGTATCGATACTTGTGCTTGGTATCGTATCGAAAGGAAAGTATCGATACCAGAAAGTATCGGATGGAAAGTATCGATGCCACTAAGTATCGAGTATTTTTTGAAGTATGAGTATTTTTTCTTTTTTTTTTAAGTTTTTTCGGCACCTTAGGCTCCTGACGTTCAAAGGGCCCAACGGAAGATCAATTGGGTATACTGGTATGCCATTTTCCCAAAGTAATGAGCACCAGGAGGACGAGGCTTTCCCAACCAAAATACGGATTTCGCCAAAATAAAAGTCTGTACATTTTCACTGGTCGACAAAAATGAACTTTTTTTCTTTCACAAGAATAAAGATATGAGATTCTACAAGTATTTTTCATAAATTCAAATATAATTTCAGTTTTTCTCCATCAGATTTTTTATAGTCGACTCCGCTTAAAAATATACAGATAGTTTTAATACATATAAAGTTTCACCCCAATAATTTAGACGTGCCGTAAACGGCTCAAAATTTAGAAAAATCGAGTTTTTTAAGTTTTAAAAAAAAAATCTTGAAAATTCAAAATAAGACCCGTTTTAGAGCACATTTTCTATTAAAAATTTTTTTCTCTATATATCTAAAACTGTGCTTGATGGAAAAATTCTAATTACATATCTGAATTCACTATAAAAAAAATGTACTAAATTCACTAATCAGATTTCTTGTGAATTAAACCTGTGTTATTATTTAGTTTATAATTTCGCACTTTTAAATTTAGTGAATACAGTTTGCAATCATACAAAAAAAATTAATTAGACATGTTATTAAATTGAAGGGTTTTAATTAAAAAGTATCAAATTTTCCATTATTAATAAATAATTATTAGGAATATGATGAAATAAAGTTCATCCCACAAATATCGACCTTCTGTTATATATCAACGAGAGAAAAAAAATATAAAAGAATATACTATATTCTTTGGTAGAATGGCAATCAAAATATTGGTATAACGTTTAAAGTCTGTCTATATGGCCTAAGATGCCGAAAAAACTTAAAAAAAAAAAAAAAAAAAATTATATTTGAATGAGTACTTTTCATTCGATACCGGCAATCAAGTACTCATATGAGTAAAGTATCGAAAGAAAAGTATCGAGTAAAAAAAGTACTAGTATCGAAACAAAAGTATCGATACCAGGAAGTATCGATACTTTTTTCGTGTCCCTAGGTATAATAGATGAACGGACCAGAGGCAGCCAGGTAATTAGTCCCCACGAAATAAATTCTCTGTTTAGGGTACAGTTTCGGCTTTAATGAAATAACGCAATCAAGAGTCCACTTTAAGCGGAAACTGTTTCCTAAACAGAGAGTTTCATTTCTTAGAGACTAATTACCTGGCTGCCTCTACTCCTTTCATTATTGTTTAAATACAATAGCCACTTTATTTCTTCAAATTTTTTGAGGTTATTTTTTGCATTAAGATCCCAACGAAAGATCAGTCAATACTATAATAATCAATTTTTCTACTGAAATGGTATGAAAAAATTGTATTTGAATAATAAAATAAAATAGAGATAAAATTTTTGCCCCTTCCACGTAGATTCGCGCTGGACATGAACGTAAAGTGTTATTTGGGTTGCCTACTCTCCAGCAACAAAACACCAATCTAACCCGCACTGGAATGTAAATTCCTTGAGGACGATGTCGAAATGATTGAGATGCCTAAACAGGGACGTCATGGGGTGGCATTTGCCTCCCCCAAGGTTTTGAAAGAAAATTGTAAATTCTTTATAAATAAGCACAGAAGATGGTATATATATGGACCCTGTTACGCATTAGTGTGTCAAGCGCCACCTACCGAGTTTTGAGAAAATTAACATTAAAGTTTTTTGTTTTCATTGGATTATATATAATTTTTTTTGTCAATTGTGCAAGCAACATTAAATATAAATTTTTTTAGGACATATTTCATAAAAAAAATACTATTAATTATAGCATTTGAAACAATATTCCGTGCTTAACTCAATTTTTAATTTTTTTTTTTTTTTTGGCGCTTGACACACTAATGCATAACAGGGTCCATAGATAGAGGAATATATAAATTGAGTAATACAGGAAATAAAATTTTTTTTTGACTCCCGTTCCCCGAGCAAAAACTGAAATGACGTCACTGTGCCTAAAGAGAAGTTTAAAAAAAAAAATTCTAGAATGAAGATGGCTAATTAATTTAACCGAAATGTCTTAAATCCTTTCACAAGACAATATTACTCGATTCATTTAAAAAAAAAAAAATATTTCAAATAAATTACAGTTCTATATAATAATAAATATAAAACTTATTTTATCTTTTGTTCCACATTTTGAATAAGTTTAAATTTATTTGTTGCTTTTGTTAAGCAGCCAAAAAAGTATTCTAACGTCAAAAAAAAAAAAATTGTTTGATTTATATTTAACAAAAACAATACGATGTGTGAATATACTAAGATCATGTTCGTGGGGCCGAAATGTCAGAGGTTAGAATTGATTTGCTTGGCATTTAAAAAAAAAAATTGAAAATTTACCGATATTTTTATTATAGATAAAAAGGAATTTATGGATGCTTAAAAAATTCCCATCTCAACCTAAAAAAATTTAAAATAATAATAATAATACACACGAAAAGTTTAAATAAATAACTCACCTTAAATAGTTTGAATCCCGGAAATACCAAAACAAAAATGAAAATAAATATCTCTCTCTCCACGCCTGTCCTGACTTAATAAAAGTGTGAAAAAATTAATCCTTTTTTTTTTAATATTAATAAAAACAGTTAAAAAGTGTGACAATGAGAGGGGGAGATGTTGGACGTATGTGTACATGTACGTACAGTATGTATGCTATAAATATTTTAACTGTCAGATGATGAAATATATATTATAGAGCAGACTTGAGGATTTTTTTACGTGAATAATAATTTATCTCTACATAATTACCTCATAAAAATGTTGAAATTTTTTTTTTTTTTTAATATCTGAGATTAAAAATATTTTTTTTTTTTGCTGGTGTCAGTGCGTTATTATAATATAATAATAATTAAAAGAATTTTAATCATATTTATTCGCGCAGGCGCTAATCTCGCTCTTTTTCGTTTTATGCAAAAAAAAAATCCCTTCCGCTTTTTTTTTTTTGTTATCAGCCTAAATACAATACAATTTAAATTGTATATGGTTGATATGTCATAATTGTTATTAAAATAAATCAAAAATTAGTAGAATAAAATAAAATAATTATCAACTTTTTTGTATTTTTAAAATCTATATTTTTCTTTTGTCCGAATGTTTTTTTCTATGTTAGGATTAGGCAGCCAGCAAGTAATAAAAAAATCTATTTAATTATCGTCGACGTTTAGGAATCACATCGATCCCATCTTCAGGACGATAAACTGCCAATGTAGTGCATTTCGGTTCATACAAAAATAAATTTGCATCTATTGTTATATGCAAATTTATTCATTTATTTTTGTATGAACCGAAATGCAACATTGGCAGTTTATCGTCCTGAAGATGTAAGATCCTAAACGTCGACGATAATTAAATAAAGTTTTTTTATAGCCTATGTGTTTAATTTTGTTTGTCATTTTTGTACGAATATTTTTTCTATGTATTTATTTTGTTGGTGTTATTTGTAGTAATCTATTTTATGTATTTATGTATTTTTTTTGGGCGCTAGAATTCCAACTGGGAATTGGTGAAAAAGATAGAAAGGCGGGCATTAGTGAAATACCCAGTATATATTTAGATATTTGTCGATTATCGGATTTCCTAAGTTAGTATACAAACAAAAATCTAAAAACTAGGTTCCGACCGAAACAAGATTTTCAGCCGAAACCGAAACCGAATTTCGGCCTCAATCATAAATCGACCGAAACCGTAACTTGTACTGTATTTCGTATACAAAATTCGTATCATTTTACCTTTTTTTGAAAGTTTTTTCCCCTGGCGTGAAAATCATTTTACCATTTTTTTTAGAGACACCAAATTTTTTCCCCAGGGCGGGAAGGCAAAATTTTTTCGTCCTTTTTTCGCTTGGCGGAAAGTTATTCTCTTGCCATTGAAATGGAATTTTTCCCACATTGAAGAAAAATTTTTTCTCACTCATTTGACTTTTTTTTTGCGTGCAAGTCTCAACCCATCTTTTCAAACTCAGGTTTCGGCAAAGTTTCGGCTGGTTTTTGGCCGAAACCGTGACCGAAACAGAATATTCGGTCGGTCCTACAAAAAACAAAGTAAACATACAAAAAACAAAGTAAAAATACAAAAAAAAAGTAAAAATACGAAAACAAAGTAAAAATACAAAAACAAAATACAACAAATTTAATTGTGTATGAATTAAATTTGTAAATTATAAAAAAAAGAAATTTTTCTTTGTTTTGTACAGTACGAAATGAAGTCAATATTTTTTTTTTTACTTATTGATTGAGTGTAGGTAATTCTTTTTCCCTTTCTTTCAATAAGCTTTACTTTATATATACAAGCAGACACACACACACACACACAGACATACATTCAGGTTCCTCTCAATAAAGTTTCACTACTGGATTACGAACGAGAAATTAATGACCCCATAATTTATATAGATCAATTGATGGGATGAGAAGAGAAGACGTTTTTTTTTTTTTTTTTTTTGAGATGAAAATCAATTAAATTTATTCTCTCTCTTTTTCTCTCACTTTTCTTTAATTCCAATCTTCTTCAGCAATAATTTTTCCTTAGTTCAAAACCAAGTTTTCTTATTTCTTGGGTTTTAAAATTAATCCAGAAAAGACGAAACTAAGTTAAGATATAAGAATATTAGATTGCTCGCTAATATGCCGCAATTGTTTCTTAAAACAGGCTGGCATCCAAATGAACCTCTTTTCTCTCTCTCTCAAAAATTCTTCTCTCAGAGATGGAACCTCATTTCAAATTTAATTAGAAACTCGCATTCAGCGATTTTTTTTTTATCAACTTTAACGGAATCTTTATGATAGATCAAGATTTTTTTTTTCTCTCTCTTTTTTTATAGGTGAAAGTGAATTAGGGTTGTTAAATAAATAATATGATTTTTAAAATTTGCATTTTTTTTAACAATCAGATCGATAAATTTGCTGTAGTAAAAAAGTTGGCATAAAATATGACAATTTAGAATCAACTTGTAAAATAAATATAATAAAATACAAAATATTTATGACAATCAATAATAAAGTTCAAGTCGAAGGGAATAAACAACAGCCACCAAGATCGTTTCTAATAATTAATGGCTAAGCAAGACTCAATCTAAGATTGGTGGCCTATAAAAATAAGCATGTGCAACCTCTTTCGGTTAATATTAAATAAATATTAGCAAAGGAAAATTAAAAAAAAATAAATAAATAAATCAATTTATCTTAATTTGATGGAATGTGGCTGTGAGATATCAATCAGTGTGATGTGGAGGCCAGCAGTCAAGTAGGTCCTACGGAGCAGGGGTCAATTAATGCACAAGAAGCGAAAACTCTACGACTGTGCTACGGCTCAGGGGACAATTTATGCATAAGAGGCCAGAACTATCAAAGTGGCCTCTTTTTAATAAAACAGATTCCCTTTATAACAGTCGGGTATGTTTAGTGGTATGAAAAAAACACATAGGGCAATTCTATTTTTCTATAAGAATAAGTTTTGTGAAATAAGGGAAATTTTTTTTAATATTTGATGTATCAATTAACTTAAATCAATGTAAATATTTTTTAATATTTTTTTATACAGCTTTAACTGAAGATGGCGCAATAAATTTAGCCGAAACGTTTTGTTTAAAGGAGTCTGTTTTATTAAATAGAGGCTAACTACTTGGCTGCTTTCCTCCACATCACACACTAGGGGCACCCTTCCTTTTTGTTTTTTTCTCTCTAGCAAAACGAAATTTTTTCCGCCCTACGGAAAATTTTTTGTCTTGGTTGCAAATCATTTTACCTCTTTTTTAGGGAAACAATTTTTTCCGCCTTGCGGAATATTTTTGTCGCTTTCGTTTTTAACATTTCACCTTTTTTTTTTTTTTTGCAAAACTTTGTTTTTTTTTCCGCTTCTTCATTTTTTTGTATATCTTAATATCTCGCGGCACCCCTTAGCCGTTCTCGCGGCCGGGGCACACCGGTTGGGAATCACTGTTCTAGATATTATCAATTATTATTTTTTTTAATTAGGCCTGACCAATGAGCCCTAAATGCAATTAAATGCAATTATATACAATAAATGAATAGTTTTGATCAAATGCTTAAGATTAGTCGGGTATGTTATCTGATGTCCTAAATAGACATTTTACAATACGACTATTTTTTTTTTTTTTTTAATAAAAGTCAGCCTTGATGGTCAACTCTCCTTTGATTTTATACTTCGACAGGTGTCACGCCTGGTTTTGTACTGAAAATGACCTGCTGAATACAGAAAATTCCCCTTCTGATTGTCTATATTCACTGCAAATTTGAATTCCCGTCCCACTGTTTGCGCCACTTTTTCTGCAATATAATCGTTAAGTAAAAGTTTTGATTAATGAGATTGATTGCAATATAACTCTATTGTTAATTATATTCCAGAAGCTTTCTTAGTTAGGCCTATCATAAATTCTGTCAGAAAAGTAACGGGAATTGAAGAAGCCCGCTTAAAGGGATTACCAAAATTCCTTTTGTCGCAACTGTCCTCTAATCTGACGCTGAGTTTGAGCGCATATGAAGTTTAGTTTGTTTACAGTTGTGAATTTATTTCAAGTGTGTTTAGCGATTTTGACAATTTTGATTTTTTGTAAATACAAAATTTTATAAATTATCAAGAATTGTTAAAATCAAGTTATTTTATTGTTGTTTTGTATTTTATTTTCAAAATTGATTCTAGAATTAATTAAAGTAATTTTTTGAAATTTTCATTAAACAAATTTATATGGTAATTTTTTTAGTATGATCAAAAAACACTTTAAAATTTTCTCTTTTTTTATACCTACCAAATTCAAATAAAATATTTTTATCTCTGGTTCATCAAATATAAACGAATATATTTTCTCCATTAAAAAAAAAATAATAATAAATAAATAATCCTTTTATTTTCAACTGTCAAATTAAAAAAACAAAATAATTAACTTAATTTTCAATTTTTTTTTTATTTCAATAATATCAATGTCATTATTAATGATTAAAAATAATGAAGAATTTCAATTAAAATTTTTTAATTAATAAAAATTATATTGAAATTTTTATTTCTAGAATTTAATTAAAATAAATTTGTAATAATTTAGAAAATTAAATTTATTAATTAAACTTATTATATATAGTGCAAAATGGTAGGCTATAATTACAAAATTATAAAATAAAGACTAATTTTAAAATTTGTATTTAGAGACATAGATTAGAGCATTTCCTGTTAATCAAAGATTATTTTTATAACTGATAAGATGTGATCAGTACATGGCAACATCTCAAGTATGCTCTATTACTAATACTCAAATATGTTGCAATATTTGGATTAAATTATTACCGGTATATACAGGAATATGCAATACGCTCTATTTTATAATATCAGAATAGGAAACTTGAAAAAAAAAAAAAAATATCTACAGCTTCAACTGGTAAAATTAAATATACACTAGGTTATTTGTTTCAAAGGTTTTATTAAATAAAAAATTAACACATTTCCATCATTTTCATCATCAAAGATCCTTTCATTCTAATGTAACGACGTCGAAATATGTATCAAGTGTCAATTTTTAATTAATAAAACCTTTTAAACAAATAACCTAGTGTTTAATTTTAATTTACAAAATGTTTCAACGATTCCCAACGGTCGAAAGTTTAAATCTTACTCAACTAATGTATTTTTTTGACTTCTATTAATTGATGAAAGAATAATAGACAACTTCAATTTTTTAATATTAACTTCATTTCTTCATCCAAAACAAAATCGTACCTATCAGGGAATATTTAAATTGTCAATTCAAACTATTTTGTTGGCCTCTAGGCAAATACTAATTGAATAAAAATGGCCTTTAGATAAAACAAAGCGATATCTAACCAAATATTGAATTCGATAATTTTTTTTTATTTTTGAAATAACTTTAAATTTACAAAAAAAAAAAATTAAATAAAGTTAATTTGTTTTTTGGCAACTCTAAATTCGTTTATTTACCTGCAGGCACTAAAAAATAATTATTTTATTCTGTCTTTTTTGAATACTCTGATATTTAATGGTTAAGTAGAAATAATAAATAAATAAGTTATTGTAATTTATTTTATTTATTGTAATTAATTTTTGTTCTTAATTAAGGTTGTTCGGAAATTAAAGCACTTTATCATATTAAAAGCTAATTTTTTAATATGTTATTAATCACTATCAAATACGTATAAAATAAAATTTTGAAGCAGATCTGACACAGGGTTATCGTGTAATTAATTTTTAAAAAATTGAAATTTAACATGTAGCCTATGGGGAATAACGACGAAACGCACACATATTGAATTATATAGGCACCTTCTGCATCTGATACAAAAACAAAAAAACTTACATTTTATTAATTCACTTCCGAGGATTACGTTAAAAATAAAATCAAAAGTTTCTGCCGTCCGCTTTTAAAGATATTTTAACAAGAAAGTCAAAAAATTCTCCAAAATGACAGTCGCCAATATTTAAAAATAAGGAGGCATCGAGAGTCAGACCAGCCTGGCAACGTCGCATAAAATAATCACTTTTCTAGCTGTCAGTTACATTTTTTTTTTCATTTTACGATATTTTTTCTCGCAAATCGTCCATTGAGTTTAAACTGATTTGCATTAAACATTGTAATATATTAAATAAAATAAAATTTAAGGCGTTTAAGATTTAAAATAGATAGCTGATGAATGCAATGTTGCCAGTTCTATATTACGTGAAAAACTGCTCAAATCAAAAGTCATTCATTTATTATTTTTGGTAATTAAATTATTAACTTAATCCAATTATAAACTATGATAGGTCACGACCAAATTATAATAAGGAATTTTGGCATTCAAATTTTTAATTTTATTTAAAAAAAAATTTAGATTCTATTATGACTTACGATTAGGGTCCGACCGAAACAAGATTTTCAGCCGAAACCGAAACCGAAACCGAATATTCGGCCTCAACCTTAGTTTCGGCCGAAACCGTAACCGAAACCGAAACTTGTATTTCCTATAAAAATTTTTTTTGGATTTTACTTTTTTTTTTTGAATTTTTTTTTTCCCTCCCGTGAAAATCATTTTACCTTTTTTTTAGGGAGACTAAAATTTTTTTCTCCCTCAAGAGCAAATTATTTGACCTTTTTTATTTTTTTTTGCATGCGAGTCTCATCCCATTTTTTCAGACTCTGGTTTCGGCCGGCCGAAAGGTTCGGCCACTTTTTGGCCGAAACCGAAACTACGGCCGAAACCATGATTTTTGGCCGAAACTGGCCGAAACCGTAACCGAAACCGAATATTCGGTCGGTTCCTACTTACGATGTACTATCCGAACAACCTTAAGATAAAATAAAAGAAAATTGAAAATTTGTATTTTTTAATTAATAAAAATTATTTTGAAATTTTTTTTTCTAGAATTTAATTAAAATTAAAATAAATTTGTAATAATTTAGAAAATTAAATTGATAAATTAAACTTATTATATATAGTGTAAAATTAATTTTTTTGTTCTTAATTAAGATAAAATAAAAGAAATTCAAAAATTTGTATTTTTTGTATTATTAAAACGAATATTGGCAAATAGCTCATTAATCAAATAGTAGATTAGCTCGATTATATAAACCAACTCAAAATTTAATATTAAATATATATCAATATTGAATTGGAAAATGTAATTCGCCATGCATTATTCACTTATGGCAATGTTTTGATATGACATCTATCTACATGACCTCTACGATGGGAGGGAATTTCCAAGTTCATCGATTCCAAGCGACCGAAAATGCCGAACAATTTCCGACACATCCCAGACACACACACACACATTTGAGACTGATAAGAGAGATAAATGAGCCAAGGGATTTTTGTGAAAATAAATAAAATTACACTCGATTAGAGGAAAAAAAAATTGCCTTCTCTTAGAAGAAGTGACTTTTTTTTCTAATATATGAAATAAATTACTTTTTATGTATTATCATACTAATAATCAATTATTTAGAAGTTTCGCTTAAAAATAAAAATAAAAAAAATTCATTCCTGTTAAATGCAGATATTTTTATCATTATTATGTAATGCGTTGATAATAAAAATAACAAGTTGAGGATGCCTCACAAATGTGATAAGAAAATGGTATAAATTTCCGGATATGTTCCCCCTTGTTATCATACAGTTAAAAAAGACGCTTTTGTTTTTTCTATTTTTTAAGTGTGTCGTTCTCTTAAACACTATATTACACAAAAACTACTACAAAAAAAAAAAGAATAAATAAAACCGATGTTTAAATTTTCATATTATCTGGGTCAGTCGAAAAAAAAAAAAAATTTAATTATATAACAATTTTTATTACTTTTAGTTTGAGAGATTTTATTATTATAATTAATTAGTGTTGGATTTTTCTCATAAGGAGAGATAGAACCCAATGCTTTTTGAGCCTCCCCATTTGAGGATTTGTGGGACCCGGAGTATTTTTTATGATAGAAACTTTAATTTCCGAAATTCGAACGGGTATTTGGTATCTAAATAGCTTAAATAAAATCATCGGACTGCCTAGGGTCCGAACCCGCGTAATTTTTGGTATGCGAGGTTAGCACGCTAACCCCTACAACAAGCCCTCTGAGGGCATATTGTATAAGTTATTAATATATTTTTTTAAATTCTTTTTTTTACATAAATTTGGAATTTTATGAGATGCAAAGGTAAAAATCTGGTGTGACTGGGTGCAGCAGCAGCACACAACTTTCTCTTACCTTCGGTAATCGAAGTTGTGTCCTGTGCTTGTCACACCAGATTTTTTGTGTCGACATGTATTTAGTTCCTGACAGAGTGGAACATGAATTCAGATGTAAAATTTATAAGTATGGGAAAATCATTTATATTTTGTTACCATGGCAACCATTTCTCCTATCTTCCCTATGAAATACAAGAGTAAAGTGGTCTTCAGAAGATTTCAATCGCAAAATGAGAATATACATTTGAAAGAGCATCTAAAAAATAATTGATTTTTGAATTTAAAAAAAAAATCGTTGGAGCAATTTTGAGAAAATCGAAAAAAAACTGAAAAAGTACATCAGTAAAGTACTAGTACTCTTTGGCCGATTTCGATTAAAAGCTTATTTTTCCGGTCCTGGGGGTGTTTAACTTAATTATAAAATTTCAACCTCCTAGCTCAATTCCTTCATGCTTAAAATTGAACACACACACACACCCACACCACACACCCACCCACCCACCCACACACACCCACCCACCCACCCACAGACAGACCAAATGTCGCGAAAACCAGTTTTTTGGATTCAGGGGACCTCAAAAACGTGAAGATCCATCAAAATCTCGACATCGAAATTTTTAATATGAATCCAATACTTTCTCTCTATATATATATATTACATATATACATAGGTAAGAGAAAGTAAA
>JAKCPI010001879.1:0-54796 GCA_023213315.1 Euborellia annulipes | reverse complement strand
AAAAAACTAGGCTAAATAAAAAACAATAAGTTAAACAATGCTGTTTTTTCTCAGCCAGTGTTAAGAAATAATGTAAAAAAAATACAAACATATATTGATCTACTCTAACTTTCGATTCACTACTTCACAGTTACTATTTATTTATTGAGTTTATTTTATTATTTATAAAAATTTTTTTCTATTCAAAAAATTTTTTTTCATTTAAATAAGAAGATTAATTAAAATAATTAATATTGAAAATTATTTTTAAAATAATTTATCTTCGTTTAGTAATTTATTTTAGATTTAAATAATTTCTTTAAATTATTAATTTCAACATTTAAATAATCAAAAAAAATTTGTTTAAATTAAGATTTGTTGTGTCGGTTTCGTATTTCAATAGTAATAAATTTAATTTAGTAATTTATTAAAATTACTGACATCATCAAAATCATCAACCATTATATCGACAAATGAATGCCGGCCTTGAAGAGGTATGTTGATTTTTTAAATCAACTTCAAATCACCAGTAACTCCACCATACACCGTTTCCCGTACCTTGGGGGGGAAACTAGGGGGGTGTTTTCCCTGCCCACAGGCACAGTCAACGTGCTTCTCGAATTAACGAGGAATAAATAGTTTTTTGCTGAAAGAGAGAATCTTAAAATTATTATAATGAAGGGTAAGACAAACAAACGTTGAATGAACTTTAAAGAAGGGTTTATTAAATAAAAAAAATGAGTTAGTTATCTGCTTCGGCTTTTTTATAGGAAATGCATTAAAAAACTAGTGCTCAAAGAAATTAAGAAAAAGATTAATATCAATCTGATATTTGAATTAAATATATAATCTTCCAATACAAATTTTATATTTAAAAGTTAACCTGAGATCTCTTGTTTCGTTTTAATGCTTTTTTATTATGATTATAGTTTGTAGTTTTTTTAAAGAATTAATTATTTTATGATTTATTTTGTTAATTGTAAAGCGCTTTTTTATATATTTATATTTAAAACTTTTCAATATGATTAGAACTCGTATTAGCAATAGCTAGCTATGCTCACTTCACTAATAAGGGGGGGTTTTAAAGGCGATGTCGGAGACTTATCTGTCTTCCAATGGCGCAGCATCCGCTGAAGAGGACCACAGAGGCGTTGATCATCCAGCAATAGATGGACCACGTAGATATCCCCATAGCATAACTTCAAAAGAGTGGGCAGGAGAAAATGGCGCCCGTTTTCACGCGTTAACCCTTTCAATGCGAGGGCTCGGCTGGGTCTGTGAGAGCTTCCGCTTTCTTCCTCATTCCCCTCCCCTAACATACTCAGGGGTGGTATATCCTCTCCTTCCTCGACGTCATCACAATTTCTTATTTATTTCGATGTAAATTAATTTATAATATTTTCATTTGAATAATAATTTTAGAATAATTATTATAATCATTGGTATGTATAAAAAAAAACATTTATATAAAATAAAATTCTTATTTTTATTAATGAACCACACATTTGGTGGTGAACTCTGCTACAACATGTATATTAAAAAAAAAAATTGTCAAAACAATGACTCGTTCGTCCTCATTACTTGTCTCTCTCACTCTCCTCCACCTCCCACCTGCGACACCCTTAACAGAGACGCTATTCTATCATTTATAGTTAATAATACGTATTTCTTAAATATTGAAAATAACTTAAATTCTTTAATATTTATTTTTTGCCTGCGATTATAAAGGGCCTATCAACTAACTATCGCATCTAATAAAAAAATACTCATTTTCGCGATATTAATATTACATTACTTGTCTGTGATTTTATTTTAAAATATACTTTTTGAATTAATTGGATGGTCCATTTTGATTTAAAAAAAAATCATCATATCATCTATATTATAATAAAGCTGAAAAGACGTTTTTTGATTAAGGTACTTCTAGACCACCTAGAGATATGGGGTTTTTTGCATTCGATTCAGAATCCTCTAAAACCAAATAGAAAAATCCAAAATCTTAAAAAAGTTGTACCACTTTTTTTTAAGAGGGAAAAACTCATTTTTTTCGATGTTTTTTCAAAAATTTCACGATATTTTTTCATTTTTTCACTCATATCTTCTAAACGGTTAAAGATATCTTCAATATCTGAATTGGTCAATAATCTGCATTAAATTTTGAAAATGACAAACCTCTTTTAACTATTTTTGAGGTTTGTTTACACATATAAATAATTCGTGCAAAAAGAACCTCATTTTTGATGATTTTGCCGCGGCTTCAGTTCATTTTCATTGTTTTTTTGCTTCAGTATTTATTGTCCAATTTCAATAATTTTTTTGCGAAATGTTCCTCACATCCTATACTTTAAGTCAGGTAAATTTCATTTTTTTTCATCAACCCCTTCTATTTAATTTTCAAGTGTGAAAAAAAATAACACGAAAATTTTCATTTTTTGAGATGGTTTTTAAACATCTGTGTCTTTAGACAAGCTAGACAATTGCGGTTTTTTTATTTGATTCAGTACCATCTGCTGACGACTAGAAAAATCCAAAATCATGAAAAAAGTTATACCCCCTTTTTTTAAATTACAAAAAACTCATTTTTAGCCGATTATTTTTTTACATTTTTGGCTATATTTTTTGAATGATAAGAGATATCTTCAATCTCATAATTTTGTATTTTTCTACATTAAATTTGGAAAAGAATGAGACCCTTTGCACTATTCTAAGGCATTGTTTAGCGGCTGTGCAACTTTTGGCGTGTGATACAAAATTTTTTTTTATTAATTTTTTTCATATTCATGGCCATATTTTTTAAACGATTATCAATGTCTTAGATATGATTTACTTTTTATAATCTACATTAAATTTCCTTTAAAACGAGCCCAGTTTGGACCTGATAAGCCTCTATTTAAGTTCTTTAAACTTTTTCTAAAAATGGAAGAAATTTTTATTTTTTGTTTGTTTGTTTGAAGAGTTTCTTTCAATTTTCGGCTATATTTTTTGAATGGTAAGAGATATCTTCAATCTCATAATTTTGTATTATTCTACATTAAATTTGGAAACAAATGAGCCACATTACAGCATTCTCAGACATGGTTTAGTATACTATCTATTCGTCAATCACGAGACAAACTTTTAAGTAGATATTTTTTTCCGAGATATTTCTATACAATTTTAGCTATATCTTTTTAATGGTAAAAGATATCTTGGATATCCAAAGGTTTTCACATTTTAGATTAAATTTTGTAAAAAATGAATACCATTTCATTTAATTCAGACATTGTTTAGGGTATTTAAAACCACTTCTAAAATGTAAGAAATTTTTTTTTGTTTGATTGCTCTGAATGATCCACATTGCAGTATTCTCAGGCATGGCTTAGTATCTAAAATGAACGAAATTATAGATTATTTCAATTTTTTCTTTAGATATCTTCAAAACATAGCAAAAAAATCATTTTCAATTCATTCCCTCATAGAGCCTTCCACGACCACAACATTTCATTTGGCTCATATTCTTATTTTTTTTACTTAGCGCCGGGTATTTTTACCATTCTTCAGACCCGGAAATTTTTCAAACCCTCCCGTACCGACGAAAATTTAGTGAATGAATGAATGAATGTCTAGGAATTTTTTTTTTTTTAAACATTCACACTTTTTTCTCATTCACACTCACATTCTCACAGTCTTTTCGGCAACTTAGGCCATTTAAGACTTTGACGATGTATGATACCCCTGAATCATACATTGTATAAAATTTCTTTTATTTAATAAAAAGTTTTAAATAATACATCAAATTTAATAAAAAGTTTTAAATAATACATCAAATAAAAAAAAAATTATTTAAAAATATTTAATTTTTTTACATATTTAAGGTTGTTCGGACATTAAAGCACTTTCCTTGATTAAAAGCTAATTTTTTAATATGTTATTAATCACTATCAAATACGTATAAAATAAAATTTTGAAGCAGATCTGACACAGGGTTATCGTGTAATTAATTTTTAAAAAATTGAAATTTAACATGTAGCCTATGGGGAATAACGACGAAACGCACACATATCGAATTATATAGCCACCTCTGCAATAGATACAAAAACAAAAAAAACTTACATTTTATTAATTCACTTCCGAGGAATATGTTAAAAATAAAATCAACAGTTTCTGCCGACCGCTTTTAAAGATATTTTAACAAGAAAGTCAAAAAAATTCTCCAAAATGACAGTCGCTAATATTTAAAAATAATGAATTCTCGAGAGTCAGACCAGCCTGGCAACGTCGCATAACATAAGTGTCTTTTCTCTATGTCAGATACATTTTTTTTTTCAATTTTACAATATTTTTTCTCGCAAATCGTCCATTGTGTTTAAACTGATTTGCATTAAACATTGTAATATATTAAATAAAATAAAATTTAAGGCGTTTAAGATTTAAAATAGATAGTTGATGAATGCAATGTTGCCAGTTCTATATTACGTGAAAAACTGCTCAAGTCGAAAGTCATTCATTTATTATTTTTGGTAATTAAATTATTAACTTAATCCAATTATAAACTATGATAGGTCACGACTAAATTATAATAAGGAATTTTGGCATTCAAATTTTTAATTTTATTTAAAAAAAAATTTAGATTCTATTATGACTTACGATGTACTATCCGAACAACCTTAAATTTATAATAAATAATAAACTTTTTCAGATGTCAGAAAAAAGAAATATTTTAAAATTGTTTATTTTTAACTTTGCCCATCAACCGTAGGTTGAGGTAAAGTTAATGTAATCGTAAAAAAAATCGAAATTTTTCTGAAGCTGCCAAAATGCGTTTTGAGGTCCCGTGAATCCATTTAAGTAGTTTTTGGAATGATGTCTGTGTGTGTGTGTGTGTCTGTGGTAAATTTTTTTGTTAACGAAAACTCAAAAACTATTTGTTCAATTGTTTTGAAATTTTGCACCCATAAACTAGGGGTAGAGGCCAAGAACTGAAAAGCTTTTGCTAAACATCGGACCATTAGAGGGGGGGGCAAATATTTTTTCTTACATAACCTATACTTTTTTTTATATATTCAGAAACAAGACTTCCTCCCGAGTAAAATGATATATAATATGTATACCATCGGACCATTAGGGGGAGCTCTAGGGGGGGGGAGAATATTTTTTCTTACATAACCTATACTTTTTTTTATATATTCAGAAATATTCAGAAACTAGAATTTCTTCTGAGTAAAATGATATATAATATGTATACCATCGGACCATTAGGGGGCTCTAGGGAGGGAGGGCAATATATTCTTTTCTTGAATAGTGGGTGGGCAAAGTTGTGCGCTCGGCTTAGTCCGACCCTTTATTTTTTAATAGGGCCTTGCCCGTCCAATTTCATTTGCATCCCCGTCCTCCTAATCAGTTTATTAAAGTGAAATTTAGACTTGCTACCCGCCCACAATTTTTTTATGGTCTTCAAAACCCACAGGCCGGGCAGGGCGAATATTCAATTATTTTAAACTTGATTCAGTGTATTTTCATTTGGGCAGAAATCATATGGGCTTTAAAATTAAGGGGAAAACTACTGATCACGTCCCGAGACGCCGCCCGCCAGGGCCAGGTTGGGAATGGCGCGGCGAAGCCGCGCCTTCCAACTTGTACTTATATATAATTGCCTTAAACCCGTGTCCGATGTGTGAAACAACCAATCAGGCCTCAGGGATAGCGCTGATTGGCGAAATACAGAGAGGGCGGAGCCGGAGAGGCAAATTCAAATTTTTTTTAACCAGGAGAGATATCAATTTGGTTTCTTCCCTAAAGCCTTCCCTTGATAAGAATCTAAATTCGTTGTTTCAGAGTTTTTTTTAAATTCGGCAGCCCACCCCCCCCCCAAATTTTTTAATTCTTCTATATCTTCAAATATAAACATGCTTTTTTGGATTTAAAATTCTTGAATGAATATCTATCAAGGGATTTAAAAGTTGAAAGATTTTTTGTGTAATTGCACCCCCCCCCGAAATTTTTAATTCTTCTGTTTCTTCAAATAAAAACATGCTTTTTGGATTTAAAATTCTTCAATGAATATCTATCAAGGGATTTAAAAGTTTAAATATTTTTTGTGTAATTGCCCCCCCCCCCCCCGAAATTTTTAATTCTTCTGTTTCTTCAAATCTTAACATGCTTTTTTGGATTTAAAATTCTTCAATGAATATCTATCAAGGGATTTAAAAGTTTAAATATTTTTTGTATAATTGCCCCCCCCCCCCGAAATTTTTAATTCTTCTGTTTCTTCAAATCTTAACATGCTTTTTTGGATTTAAAATTCTTGAATGAAATATCTATCAAGGGATTTAAAAGTTGAAAGATTTTTTGTGTAATTGCCCCCCCCCCCCCCCGAAATTTTTAATTCTTCTGTTTCTTCAAATCTTAACATGCTTTTTTGGATTTAAAATTCTTCAATGAATATCTATCAAGGGATTTAAAAGTTTTAATATTTTTTGTGTAATTGCCCCCCCCCCCGAAATTTTTAATTCTTCTGTTTCTTCAAATATTAACATGCTTTTTTGGATTTAAAATTCTTGAATGAATATCTATCAAGGGATTTAAAAGTTTAAATATTTTTTGTGTAATTGCCCCCCCCCCCGAAATTTTTAATTCTTATGTTTCTTCAAATATTAACATGCTTTTTTGGATTTAAAATTCTTGAATGAATATCTATCAAGGGATTTAAAAGTTTTAATATTTTTTGTGTAATTGCCCCCCCCCCCGAAATGTTTAATTCTTCTGTTTCTTCAAATCTTAACATGCTTTTTTTGATTTAAAATTCTTCAATGAATATCTATCAAGGGGTTTAAAAGTTTAAATATTTTTTGTGTAATTGCCCCCCACCTCCCGAAATTTTTAATTCTTCTGTTTCTTCAAATTTTAACATGCTTTTTTGGATTTAAAATTCTTGAATGAATATCTATCAAGGGGTTTGAAAGTTTAAAGACTTTTTGTGTAATTGCCCCACCCCCGAAATTTTTATTTTAAAATTCTTGATTTTTTTTAATTGGTCCCTGTCCGCCTGATTTCATTTGCATGCCCGTTGGCTCGAATCAGTTTATTAAAGGGAAATTTAGGCTTGCTTCTTGCCCGTAATTTTCTCATGGCCTTCAAAACCCAGAGGCCGGGCCGGGCGAATACTCAAATTTTAAACTTGATTCATTGTATTTTCATTTAGGCAAAAATAATATGGGCTTTAAAATTAAGAAAAAAACTACTGATCACGTATCGAGACGCCGCCCGCCAGGGCCAAGTTGAGATGGGCGCGGCGAAGCCGCGCCTTTCTCAACTTGTTATAATATAAACCGCTAGCAACTGATTTCCTGTCTATGTGTGTATGTGCCTATTAGGGCTCTGATTGGCCAGAATAAAAGGAAGATGAGTCAAAGAGGGAAATTTAAAACGAAGTCAAAGAGAGAAATTTAAAAATTTTCAAAAAGTGATCAAGAATAAATTTGATGCATTTGCTCACCGAAGGCAGGAGCGTCATTTGAGGGGGGGGGGGCAGAGGGGGCATTTGTCTTACATACAAACAAACTCATATTCTCTCGAAAGTAAACAATTTTTTTGGCCTCTCAAGCAAAAACTGAAATGACGTCACTGGTTTCCTTCGGCGGGCTTTTCCTCTTGTATTTATATAAATTATGAATCAGATTAGAATTATTAATTTATTTACCTATGAACGTTAGAAAGTAAAAAATAAATAAATAAATAAAATATCAACTTGTGATTGTAATAATAAATTTTTTTTTGTGGAGTTGATAATAATATCTAATTATAATTTTTCTCTTTTGTTTCAGGTGAGTATCTGATAAAGTTAACGATTATTTCTTCACTGGTGAGCGCATCATTTAGACTATATTTTGTCATTTGAATATTTATTTAAATAATTTGGTATAAATAAATGTACCTGAACCCCAAATAAATATATCGTATGTTTAAATATTAATGAGTACGTTAAAGTTTATATGACGTAAGGTGCGATTACTGCTAGTTGAAAAATATTTATTTAAACACATATTTTTATTCTAAACAAACATATTCAAATTTTTCCAGAAAAATTAGGCTTGAATAGGAATTCATATTTATATTCATATGAATTTTTTTAGAGATGTAATAATTTCTTTTCTCTAAACAACATCATTTTTCAAACTCTTTCTTGTTTATCTGCTCAAAAGAATGTTATTAAGGAAGGATAATTGACAGTTGTTTATTTATTTATTTATCTGTAATTTACCCATCAAAAATAGGGTTATAGAGTGTGAAGGGCTTTCAACACACTCTATTATCCGATAATTTATTTTTTTTCTTCCCGAGAGTTTTTTTTTTCTTCTACTTATTATTTTGATGAATAGAATTTATTCATTTTTTTTTCGTTCTTTCTAATTCGAATCCCCGTCATATGCTGGTAGATACACTTGTTAAGTGTCTAAGACGTCATCACAAATGGTCGATAAATATAAATCATGAAGAGGCGGGCGATTGATGGCAGGTAATAATTCGCACCTGCGCGGCCCCGGGATCGATACCCGGTTTTCCTCGGACCCATGGCCCCTGACGCGCCCTAAGATTGATGCCCGGACCCTCTGGCCATCAAATCACTCCATTCAACTTGCAATGGCATTCATTTTCCTTTTTTTTCCCTCACCCTTGTCCCCCCGAACCTCCAATTACTCAACCAGTTCGCACAATTCGTACCGAATTGGAATTAGCCGCCGACAAACCAATTTACAGTGTTGAATCGTAAATTGTTTAATGAAATTGGCGAGACAGACTTTTTATTTGGTTTAAAGAAATTACCTTTTATCTTAAAAGTTTTTTTTTTTTTTTTTTTATTTATTAAAAGGGGTTTCTATCAATGTCGTAGTCAGGATTTCTATCTAACAGCTTTCTCTTGGTCAGAAATTTCGTTTCTTTTTACAATTGTTCTATAGTAATTTTTACCCCCTTAAAATTTTATTTTTTTACAAGCTTCAGCTATATATTGGCTACCAATTAAATTATTTTTTTAATATAATGGGTTCACTAGTTTTGTCCAATAGCTGAAAAATTACTCTTTAAAAATTTATTAATAGGCCTATTTAATTGGCTTTACAGCCAAGGAATTAAATAAAACACTTTTATTTAATTGTTAACCGTCGACGTTTCGGTTATTATTTTTAACATCTGATATATTGAATATCTAAATTTTATTGAAATTTATAAAACAAGATGTTATATGTAGACGTATTAAATTTAAGTAATTTTGAAGCATTGAAGAAATAAATAAATTTCTGAAACGTTTATACAGCATTTTAATAAAGTATTTTATATAAATAATTGCTTTTCTTTGACTACCTTTTATCTTTCAAATTTAAAATGGAATAATAAATAAAAATGGAACCTCCAAAATAAATATATGTATAAATTTAAAATATGGGGGTGATTAGAAAGGTAGAGGAAATAAAAATTATGTACAATGAGGGACAATATCAAGTCCCACCCATGCGTTTTCTACTTGTGATTATTTCATTGTTTTTAAAAAAAATATTATATATTTTTTAATGGAAACTTTCATGGTTCAAACCTAGAAAATTTCCAAGAAAGATTTTTCTTTTCTTTTTAAAAAAATCTGGTGTGACTGGCGCACAGCACACAACTTTCTCTTACCTTCGGTAATCGAAAGTTGTGTACTGTGCTTGTCACACCAGATTTTTTGTGTCGACATATATTTAGTTCCCGACAGTACAGAACATTTGAATTCAGATGTAAAATTTATAAGTATGGGAAAATATTTATATTTTGTTACCATGGCAACCATTTCTCCTATCTTCCCTATGAAATACAAGAGTAAAGTGGTCTTCAGAAGATTTCAATCGCAAAATGAGAATATACATTTTAAAGAGCATCTAAAAAATAATTGATTTTTGAATTTAAAAAAAATCGTTGGAGCAAATTTTGAGAAAATCGAAAAAAACTGAAAAAGTACATCAGTAAAGTACTAGTAATCTTTGGCCGATTTTGATTAAAAGCTTATTTTTCCGGTCCCGGGGGTGTTTAAGTTAAATATAGAATTTCATCCTCGTAGCTCAATTCCTTCATGCTTAAAATTGAACACAGACACACCCACCCACCCACCCACCCACACACAGACAGACCATGTCGCGAAAACCACTTTTTTGGATTCAGGGGACCTCAAAACGTGAAGATCCATCAAAATCTCGACATCGAATTTTTGACATGAATCCAATACTTTCTCTCTATATATATATTACATATATACATAGTTAAGAGAAAGTAAAAACAATGAAATGATCACAAGAAGAAAACGCATGGGTGGGACCTAATATTGTCCCAACACTGTACATTATAATAAATCAGGGTCGCCCCCCCCCCCTATAGATCCGGCCCTGTAATAGATAGAAAACTTGATTTTGTTAACAATAAATAAAAATGACATGTTTAATACCATTTGATGGCAAGTAACCAGCAAATTTTAAATTCAATAAAATTTTAACGTATCCTCATTATAATTTTTATTTAGAGAGAATGCGAGCCCTCTCTCTTATGCGTCTTGAGTTATAGTTACGTTACTAAACTCATTACCAGCCTATTCCTATTCATTATAATTTTTCGCCTTAGTGGAATTTGAATTTGAATGCAAACAGAGATGTATAAAAAAGCCTTTCTCTTTTATAATTTGATTGATTTTTCAAACTAATTAATTTGTTTAAAATATTAAAAGTTTATTTATCCAATCCATCCAATTTATCAAAATCTTGACATTATTATATTTTTAAAATAAATAATAATATATTATTTCAAGTAGTAGAGTTAAATGGCTAATATAACTCAAATTTAGAGTAGAGTTGTTGAATTACATATCTGGTTGGATACACGAATAAACTCGAGAATGAACAACTTTTGTTCCTACAACTTTTATATAGTAGAGTAACTTTTCTGAAGGTGATATTTCACCCCCACCCCCTCGCTGTCCCTATCTCCCTCCAGTTTCCGTCAACGAATCCTCACAAATTAAACAGTTAAGTTTTTATCTCGAGTGATGGCAAGTGACATTTTATATATTTAGAGATATACTCTATATTTTGGTCTTAGAATAGGTTGATAAGTAGAATATTGGAGCAAGGGTTTATCATCTTTCTGAGATGAACTCGGCGAAATTTCGAAAGAAAAAAGTTATATAATGAATGAAAAAGAATATTATCATCCCCACTCTCCCCTCTCCATCTAGCAACTATATCTGTTTCTACAAGAAAAATTTTTTACTTTATTTTATTAACTAATTTTTGTATAACAACTCTAAAACTAAATCTTGAACTATATTAAAAAAAAAAAAACTTTTAAAAAAGTCAACTAATTTTTGGGGCTTATACCACTTCATTCAGAAAGTTTAGTATTTCTAGAAGTAAAAATATTTCGTTTTTGGAAATGTCCGTCCTTTATGGGAACACACCATAAATTAATCGATTCGTTTAATTGGTTAGTTCAGAGAGGTTAATAAATGTAAAACTTAATAAAAGTGCAATAATGTAAAATTTATTTTAAAACAAGATTAGATTGGAAGCAAATTTTTGATGTCTGTGCGTCTTTCTGTGTGTCTCTTTAAAAATTACAAATTTATTGATGTTTTACAAAAAAATTTTTTGCAAAACTTTATTGATTTTTATTATTTGGAATTTTTAAATTCTCTCTATTCGTAACATACTAATAATAAATGAATAATAATTTTATTATTTGACACCTTGCTGAATAATACCAACCATATAATATTCATGTACTTTTGAAACAAAAATATTTTACGCCGGCATTGATGATAATGGAGCTAATGCTTTTTAATGGTTGATGTCTAGTTATGCATCATACAATTTTTCATCCTAAATGTTTACGAGTTTCTATCTTTTATAATAGTATTATTATTGTCATAATTTGTTCATTAGAATAAAATTTGATTTTTTAAGAGAGAAGTTTTCTAAAAAAAAAAAAAAAGTTTCATTAAGGTGAAATTACTATATTATACGAAATCATTCAATTTAATTAGTTTTTTTTCAAAAATTTTATTGCTCAAATAGCGTTTCAAGCAACCATTGCCTCTAATTGAAACAATGTATTAGGTAAAATTAATCAAAACTCTAGGTGATATATTTCAATATTTATATTTATTGGTATAAATACTTTGGTGTACGTATTTTGATAGTCAGATTGTCATCTTCAGAAGTAATATTTAGTTTAGTATATTAATGTTAGACACAATTTCACAAATTTGAAAAATAAAAATAGAAACGTACCTCAGTAAAGTACTAGTATTCTTTAGCCTATTTTATTTAAAATCGTCGAGACGCTTACGAAATGCGTACTTAGCTTAAGTATAAAATTTGAGTATCGAAAGGTTTTTCGTTTTTGAGTTATTAAGGGAATCCCCAATTTTTGATATTTCACTTGAAATTCATTAAATTTATTATGAAAAAATCCTAAAATCTATGAATATCTATTAATGTTAAAATCTCATAATATTCTCGTAATATTTTTCAGAAAGAGATTTTATTGCTTTTAGATGCCTGTTTTATCGCTTTTCTTAAAAGTGCCATTAAAAGAGTCTATTCCCTTTTAGCTTGAATTTTAGTTTTTTTCTCAATAAATTGCCGAATTTCGAGTGAATATCAAAAAATGTGTGTTAACTCAAATAACTCAAAAACGATAAATCTCTCGTTATTCAAATTTTAGACTTAAGCCAAATACACATTTTGTAGGCGTCTCGAGCAATTTGAACAAATTGGACTAAAGTGTACTAGTCTGAATTGGATATAGGAGACTTTGCAGCCAAGGAATTAAATAAAAACATTTATTTAATTGTTAACCTTTGAGCTTTCTGTCATAAATCACGACCTTCCTCAGGACGATTAATTGTTAGAACTTTTTAGTTTTTTTTTTGATTTTCCCAAAATTAACTCTCTCATAATAATAGAAATCGCTACAAAGTTCAATGTTTAAAAAAAATGATGGATGTTCTTTCTTTAAAGGGGATATTACATAAATTAAATTGTACCCAACGAAAGCAATCGGTCACCATTATCCATATTTATATTTCATACGAGGGGCCCAAGCAACCAACCCTTTCGCTTAAGTTAGCTAACCGATAAGTGGAGTATAGACATTGAGAATGAACATGTTTGCCTTTGGCGGTGATAGATGACCCCAGGCGGGGGAGGTGATTTGAGGATAAACCATTCCCAATTTTAGGGAGGGGGCGTGAACGAACGACATGGATTGCATACGTAAACCTGAGGCTAAACCCTCACCAAGGACCCTGAGAGATAAATGTGGTCTTGATGTGTCAGAGGTGACACGTGGCGGTCATCTGTCGGTTTCCGGCTGTCAAAAATTCTTTGTCAAGTACTGTTTATTTTACTCCCGTGCGTATATCAATACCAATACCCCCAGATCTGTGATTTTACTCACACCAATTCAATGTATTGGAGGAGAATCTCAAAACAACCAATCAATTGTTTCCAACTTGTTGATGCATGCTCCGGAGGTTGTTGTTATTCAATAGAAGCTTGTTGTTGAATTAATTTAGGATTATTTTCATGTACATGTGAAATAAAACATGACTAAATGGGCCATTTAAAAATAATTTTAAATCCTGATCAATGAATGCTTCACCGATGAATATTCTCTTCGGAACAAAAAAATATATTTCCCATTGAATTCCTCAAAAAAAAAATATTTTATTTTTAGAAATTTTATTAAAAGCCTTTTCGATCTTTATTAAATATTTTTATACATAGGTATTAATAATAAAAGCAAATAAAAATTCCAACTTTTTTTTTTCTATTTTATATTGAGGTGGCCTTCAATGAATTTATTGAAAATGCAATTTTTCCTCATTTTACTTCATTTGCTATTTTTTTCTTTTAATATTTCGAGCTCTGCTGATGAATTAATGAATTTTATCATTTTATTCGTTTACGCTACTGGTTGCCTAACTTCCAGGCGATCCCATGATTTAAAAAATAGTTTAATGCTTCAAATATATAGATAGAGAGAGATATATCTATAGGCTATTTTTTTTTTAGTATTTTTTTTTCACAAAAATGAGTTATTTAACTCTTCTCTGATTTGTGTTCATTTTAAAAAAATAATTTCCTTCCAAAATGAGAGGGGGAGGGTTTAATAGTATAAGATTTTTCAAAATTGTAGTTTTCTATATTTGTAATTTTTTTTGAATTATTATTTTTATATCACGCCTTTTTAATTAAGAAAAATTTAAATTCAAAAAATTCTATAGGGTTATGAAAAAAAGATATGGGGAATGACTTCCCCTAGACTTTGTTGTGTATACTGTGCGACCAATCACACTAGATTTTTTTATTTTCCTCTTGGCTGTCCCCCGTAGTATTGTTTTGTATAAATTTTTATTTATGTTTTAGCCAAATTTATTTTGACAAATGATTATTTACCAGTAAATTTATGAAATGTTTATTTATTTCTAAATTTGGAAAATTGCTATATAAATATTCAAAATTAAGTATAATAAATTTGAGAAGCTAAATAATTTCGGTCAGCAACCGAAAATAATAAATTAGATTAAACGAACTCATTAATAAATTTTAAACAGGCTGATAGATGAAAGCGTTCACTTAAAATATTCATTCCTTATACCAAAAATAAAGGATTTAATGGAGTTTCTTGTAGTTTACGATGATATCCTCTTTAATCTCAAATGATCATTTCTTTATTTAGCGACTACCGTGGATCACAAATGTGATCTTATTCAACAAGAGTTGGTTTTTTATGAATGCCTAAATTTCCATTCTCGCCGGTCTCTTTAAACAGACCTTTCGTGACCTCTACTACGTTATATCTTGATATAAAGGCTTTAAATAGTGTTCACTCAGGAGATATATCTCAAACAGCGTGTCCAAAGATAAGTGACTCGGGCTTATAACTTAGTTTGTATTCAAGGAGCCTGACAGGACCGATACAAACAGTACAAAATACCTCTTCAAATAGTTTCTTTTTTTTTTTTTATTCAGAAAATTAATTAATTCCATGAATAGACAAAGCAAAAAATTTGTTTGGGAAAACAAAATATATTTAATTACAATGTAATAAATACCAATTAATAATAGTCTAATTAAAAATGCAATAACTGGAATAAAAAACATTAATTAATTCTATCAATATTTAAACATATTTTTTTTTTATTTGAAAACAAGTATTGGTATTTAAAGTAGAACATTTCATGTTGCCTATCCGTTCAGTAAATTCTGATATAAAACTTTTATTTTATACACTGCGTGCAATACAATCAATACATTCTTTGCCATTCGCTCCCAGATTTGTTTTCGAATATATCGGTTCTAGATATCGCAGTCAATCCTAATAATGAAACGATCACAGATTGCATCTCATAGCTCTTCGCTGTTAAAACTGAATAGAGGAAGTCTCCAAAGACCATGATGGGGAACATATTCGCAACTTACTAGATCCAATTCGGTAGATTTTGGATCTGGTTGAAATCCTCTCACAAAAAGGATCTTCGATCTAAATCCATATTCCTTACTAATCCTTTTTCCGAGGATTTATATTTAAAATCTTCAAAAGAAAAAAAACGAACTTTTTATGTAAACGACGGTAGAAACAGCACGAGAAGGATAATGTAAAAGAGACCAGGAGGTTTACTCGTTTTGTTGCAGATGTTGAGTGAGAGCAAGAAATAATTTACAAGAAATTATGTCGAGCATTTTAATGAATGAATCCTCGACATAGCCTAATTTCTTGTAAATTATTTCTTGCTCTCACTCCATCTCAACAAACGAGTAAACCTCCTGCTCTCTTCTACTTTTTTTGTAAATATGAAAATTTAAAAAAATAAATTAAAAACACTAGATTATAAATAAGTTTCAAAGATTTATTAAAAATTACATTTTTAACGACACTAAATCATTATCAGAAGTGATTTTTACAATTAAACGAGCGCATTAAGTATCAATTCTGATGATGTTTTAGTGTCGAAATTAAGTGTTAAAAATATTAATTTAGTAAATCTTTTATTGAAACTTATAACCTAGTATCAGGATCGTTGGTTCTCTACTTCGTAAACGAGAAAGTAAAATATCATATATCCCCCCTCTGATTACTTTTTATTAATTTAACAACAATACTCTTGTTTTCTTCTCTCCATTTGTTCTTCAGCCAGATTTTTTAATTTCTAATCCCAACAAAACAATTAGGACATTGCAAATTGTTATCTCACATGTTCAAGAAGAGACGTAATGACTTTGTGCCGGCCGATATAAGAAGAATAATCCAAAATTAGATTTACTCTCCGTCAAACTTGATAAGTCACGCACCCGGAAGAGCCCTCTACAATGTCTTAGGTAAACATTGTAGCCTAGTGTGCGTGTAGCTCTTTATCCTTCTAATGAACGCGTTTATCATCTCGTCTTATCTGTATGCAGACTCAAATTAGCCGACTGACAAATCCAATTCATCTGCCATCATTAAAACCACTACTTTTCTTGCAGTTGCAACTTGTCACGATTTAAATGCGCCCTAATTAATAAACTTTAATAATTAGTACCTGAAGACGGTATCTTTTTAAAGCAGAAAATTTACTTTTTTTTAATTCTTAATTCAAAAAGTTTTTTTTTAACGTTTCTAACTTTTTTTTTATCTCTTTTAAGCACTGGATAAAGAGTAATATTTCAAAAGTTTAGTATAAAGTGGGGGAATGTTAGGCAAATTAGTATTTTAGATATCATTTATTACGGAGTCACTGGGACGTTGAAAAATAAATGAAATGGGATTAAAATTAATCTCCCATTAATTTTTATTTTAAGAAAATTTAAAATATAAAATTTCATTTGGGATATTAAATTAATTAAATAAACTCACTTTGAGTGTGTGTACCTGGTTTTTCGACCACGAGATGCCCGAGCAAACAACTCTTCTTCATAGGCCAATTCTTATATTCTTTTGATATATACTCCCTCTTTCTGTTCACATCTGGCCAAGCTACCGTGACATATAAAGATTAATTTTCTTGTATTAATAAAAGTATATTATTAACATTATTTTTTTAAATACCTATTTTTTTATTTTAGATTGATTTTAATTTGCATGTTTACACTACTTTATCATTTACATATACGGACAAATATAAAATAAAAAAAATTTAATAATTTGAATTAAAAATATTACAAAAAATCAGGCGAATATTTTAATTAATCAGATAAAAATTAAAAAAAAAAAAAAATTGAAAGGAATATAATAGATTGTTCGTTAAATAGGGGGTGGGTTGACCCGTGCGACTTTCTTCGTGTTTGCACGCGTACAAAAAGGCCTTGACAGGGAGGCCTTTTAGATTAATTAAGGTAAGCTAAATATACAAGAAGAGATGGTGGTGGGTTGGGGGATGTAAATTTTAGATGGGAGGAAGACTTTTGAAGAGAGATTTTATTTTGAAACTTTGTAACTTTTCTTAAGAATATTATCGTAATTAATTGCATTAAGGAATTTATCCAGGTGTTTACTCCAAATGAGGTGTGTTCTATATAGCCTATTCATATATTAATTTGTATAAATGTTTAGTTAAAATTAACGAGGATATATCCTCGTTATATATTAATGTAATATATTGACTTAACTAATGATAGTCAAAAATTTTCGGTATTTGGGAGTTAAAGCTTTCCCATTGTTGTTATTAAATAAAAAATGATAGGAAAAAAATAAATGGGGAAATCTTTAGCTGAAAAACCATTCTTTCTAACCGTATATTCACCAAATTATACCTCTTAAGACAGAGGAGATATTCAAGCCACTAAACTTTTCCGTGCATGCCTCCCTAACAGGCCACTATAGACACATGATTTGTAAGAATATTATCAAAAATATTTGATGTCGTGAAAACTGTGGTTTTTATAAGATACAACTTTTTGGCCACTCATTCTGTGGTCTTCTTCAGATATAAATACAGATACAATCACAAAACATCTTACACCTAGCTCTCTCAATTCAGAATATAGATTTGTGATTGTATCTGTATTTATAACTGAATAAATCACAGATACAGATACGACACAAAGCATTTTATTTCTATCTCTATTCAGAATAGAATTCAGTAGGTAACTTTGTGATTGTATCCTTGGCTATGTATTCCTGAAGAAGTCCACAAAATAAGGAAAACTAGTGTTTCTTAAATATTTGATGTCGAGGAAACTGTGGTTTGTATAAGATACAACTTTTCGGCCACTCATTCTGTCTTCTTTAGGCATAAATACAGATACAATCACAAAGCTATCTACATTCTGAATTGAGAGAGCATGATGTAAGATGCTTTGTGATTGTATCTGTATTTATGCCTAGAGAAGACAGAATGAGTGGCCGAAAAGTTGTATCTTATTCAAACCAGTTTCCTCGACATCAAATATTTTCATTTGAAGAAATCACAGGCATTTTATATCTATCACCATTCAGATTAGAATTCAGTAGATAGCTTTGATAGCTTTGTGATTCTGTAGGCTATTTATTTCTGATCAAGTCCACAGAATAAGGGAAACGATTGTATCTTAAAGAAACCACAATTTACCCGTAATCAAGAATTTTTTAGGCCTAAACAATTCAAATATTATTTGAATTATTTGAAATTCCTACTGGGACCCACGTTTACTTACTCGAATGCTTTCGAGCACACATACACACGGCCTCTGGTCGTAGCCATCAATTGACACTCCTTGAAGTTACATCTCTAACTCCTCCTCCTGAGTTTATATTTCTAGTTAAGGAACTAATCCTTATTTCTAGTTCCACCCAGTTCCTTTTATCCACCGAATGATGCTACTGGTAGCCTTCTCCTTTCGATCACTGATTTATTTATATAAGATTTCGTAACACAATACTTAAAAAATTTTTCATATTTAAATTTTTCTCTTTGAACAAAAGACAAATAGGCCTATGTAGTTTATTAATCAAAGAAGTTTCCTTAGTACAATATTATTCATATTACAGAGGTATATATAAATCTGCTTATAAAATAGACAACAAAAAATTCAATATTTAAAATAGATGTCGACTTCTCTCTGTTATATAATAATAAATTCAAAGCTGGATCAAGAAACACAAAACAAACAACGAATAAAATAATTCCATTAGATTAAATAAAGTTAATAATAAAAAGATGAAAACCAACAAGAGAGTAGATTTAAACGAAATAAAGCTAAAATTTCATTAATTAAATCATACGTTATCCTTTATCAAATTATAAATATTAAACAGCTGCCATTTAATTGTCACACAGTGGTTCGTTTTTTTTTTTTTTTTTTTAAGTTATAATATAATTTCAACAAAACCACAAAAATCTCAATATAAGTCCCTTTGTGAATTGTTAAAATGTTAAAATTTATTTTTATTGAGTTATTCGTTAAATACAATTTTTAATCAAAGGAAAATTTTATTTAACAGTTTCTTTTTAATTTCAATAGGTCTCACTATGTTTCATATTCCACTAAATCGTAGTGTATCATATCCATACCAATAAAATTAGTATTAATAAATAGAATTTTTCACCTCTCTCCTATTGAAATAATTTTTTTTTCGAGATTAAACTTATTTTTTCACAGTAGCGTTACAAAATGTTGCATTCTCTCCTCTAATACACCGCGGTTGTCCAAGTTAGTAGATCCCAAGTCCAATAAAAATTGGATTTTTTTCGAGCACTGACGTCATCACCTGGGGCGTTGGCCCAAGACTCAACACATTTCTACCTCAAAAACTTGCGTGGTTAATAAACCAAAAATATAATAGATGATCTTCACTGAAAATTATTAGAACAGTTTTGATTAATTTCCTAATCTTTTTCATATTGAGATTAGAAGTTTAACTTCTCTAGTCTGTAGGAATACACGGTGTATATTTTCTTTAATGTTTATTATCTCCTTTGAAAAATGAAAATATATTTCCAAATCAAGTGTAAATAATTCTCTCTTATAAATGATATGGACCGTTTATTTTGAAAGTGGTGTAAGTCCATTTTCTATTGTTTCTAGAAAATGAAAGGTTTGCATATCTGTTAATTTAAAAATCTAGGCAAATGATATGAAGTCGCTGAATGTTTCTACTTCTTTATCAGTGTCTAATTTAGTTATATAAATTTGTTTTAGGCGAATTTGACTAAACTATTATATAATTACAAGCTGCCAATGGACTTAGACCAATTTCAAAATTAACCAACTGTAAACTTCGTTGAATTTCAATTTTGAAAAATCAAATATTACTCAAAATATACTTCATATTAATTCAATATTCTTTACAAATAATGACACGATATAAAATGGGAGTAGTATTTTTAATTTTAAACGTTAATTACATTGTTAAAATTACAAGATATTCGTAGTATTTACTTATCCTCTGTATATGGATGGCAGAGTGTTGAAATATTTATGATGTACCGGAAGAAATATCTGCTTGATATCTTTATATTAATAAGTAACCTATTCTCGTAACCAGTGGCGTCATTTCAACTTTTTCTTAGAGGGGGGGGGGCAAACTTTTTTTTCAATTTCTCACTTCAATTTTCTTACAAATAGCTATCTCAAATTTGGCCAAAAGGTATTTAATTAAATTAATTTTTTTAATTTTGTACAGTTTCGTAGATATATTTTATTTACGTAGAATAATACCTAGGGAGGAGAGGGGGGGCAAATACCCTTCCCCCCTACAAATGACCCCTCTGTTAGTAATTCTTAACGAGTTTATTAACAAATGCACAATAACAGACAACCATCTGCTAAGCTACCTACCTCAAATTGGACTTACACCACTTTCATAATCAACGATTATGCAACTTCTTTACCGTCCAACTTTCAATTGTACAAAACATGGGAATTTTTTAAGGAATTTGCCACTAGCTAGTTATACATAGAAAATATACATTAAATTAAATATGAATTATGTGATATCTCAGATTTTTTAAAAATTGGACTTACACCACTTTCAAAATAAACGGTCCATATAATACTCGTATATATCGTATGTATTTTGAAAAGATGAATCTGTTGCACTATTAATAAGACGAACACCGCTCTTGATTCTCTCTCAGCATACTCTCTAGAGCCTTTCTCTATTAATATTTTGATTATTTCTTTCCAAGCGTTCAACTTGACTCAATTCCTAAAGGAGTGCTTATATTTTTGGGAGAGAAGAATAAAAAAAAAAAAAAACTTTTCCGATCTGTAAGCTTGAATAGAGTGAGCTGTGTTGAAGAAATTCGAGCTAGCAGGATATTGGAGGAAGGTTTCAATGGATCCCGAGTCGTTGATGGACGCCGTCTGTTATTCTTGTGGGGTTGGGCAGCCCATTTTCCCCAGGGACTTTTTCTAGGGGTGAGTACGCCGAGGGGAGAAGAGGTCAGGTCCGGCCAATAATTGACACCGGGAACTGGGAACCAGGAACCGGGACCCCTAGCAGGGAGTCAACCGAGGCGTCGTCTCCCCGGTAATTGACGGGTCCTCTCTGTATATAGGGTGTTCTTAAACGATCAAATCTTTTTCAAAACGAATTTTACGAAACAATTTCAATCTCTATAATCAATCTACCAATAATACGTATCGATGTCTTGTATATTTATATACCAAAAGTATAAACTCAGTAGTAAAAAAAAAAACACTAAATATTTTTCTAATAATAAACCGAATGTTTCTATCAAGGGCTGATACAAGGGGGGGGGGGGGGAGTAAAGCAAGTTTCCCCAATTACCCCTCCCCACACCCAGATTTGAGAAAAATATTTTTCTTGGAAATTAAATGTTATTATTAATATAAAATTCTAAAAATTAATACTTAAAAATTTGATTTGTTTATATATTCTGGTAAACAAGTACAGAATATAAGTTTATATTATCAAAGGTAAGAGAAAGTTGTGTGCTGTGCGACCAGACACATTAGATTACCCCCCCTCCCCCTAAAAAACCCTCTGGTTCCGCCCTTTGTCTATTATAAATAATTTCAATAATTTTCTAGAATTAAATTAATTCATTACCATTTAATCAAATAAAGAAAAAACAGTTCATGAACTTTTGAAAGTACTTAAAATATGATATTATGTACTTTTGGTAATATTGTAATTTCCAATTATCGTCTTCAATGTTTTAATAACTCTTTTTGAAATCGGATTAAATTAATTACGTCATCTTAATTTTCCCTTTTAGAAAGTTAAAATTTTTTCAAAATCAAGTAGTTGCGTTGGTGATAATATTTGGTGAAGTACATCAAAATATTCATATAATTAATAATATTCTAAATAGTTTTTGTTTTTTTATTTACCATTGAGTGTATTATAATATAACTCTATATTTAAAACATTAACAAAAATTGCTCTGCATTGTTCTAGTCACCCTATACTGTTATCTCTAAGATTGCTTCTTTGATGGTTGCCATTGAGCTAACTCCCTACACTTCCCATCCCCTTAGTTTCACCCTAAAAACATAATATGTGCTCACGAAATGTCTTGATGGGGCAAAAAAACTGGTTACAATTAAGGGTTTCCTCAAAATCATCGTTTTTTTTTCTCCTTAAAAAAAATAATGCAATAAGTGGACATCCCCTTTGCACGACAAAATTGATTTATTGGATTTCATGAACAAATGTATGAAGGATATATATCTAATCAAGTTGAAACTTCACAAGAGTAACAGTCGTAAATTAAATACCATGAATATGATCCTTTTCTTGAACAATCTACAAGTGAAATTTGCATATAACTGAAAAATAATTTTTAGGCTGTTTTACTGAAATTTTTTTAGTATAAAATAAAATATTTAAAGATTATATATATATTATATAAATATTATATATATACTTTGAATGAATTTGTACATCACCTCCCCTGTAAATTTAAATTTATTGCCTCATGACATCCGTCTCCATAGCACTTATTTTCATCCCCCTACGAGAGTGAAATATTCTCTACTTTCTTGGAATGTGTTGCAAATTATTCTTTTTTTTTTCTTATCTTGGGATGAATCGAGCGGGGGAAGAAAATGTCGAAGTGAAAAACCAAAAAGATCAATGATGTTGTTTTTATATGGCCCTTGATAACAAGAGTTATATTTGACACTAATGGACTAACTAGGCTTTTAACCTTGTGAACAAGAAGTTCTTTTAAAAACAGGTGAAAGAGGGATGTTTTTTTTTTGTAGCAATTCTTCATCTTCATTAAAAATATATAGGCCTATTCTAGAAAAAAACATCGCTATATTTTCGTTAAGAATGTAGGGAAAAAATATTAAAAAATGGATTTTTTCCAAATGCATTTATGTATTTAATCCTATTTCATAATTGTTGGCTCTTCTTCATCAGAGGTAATTGTAAATTATAATATTTACAAAATTATTCTTTTATACAATATAGTATTTAACAAGAATTTTTTTTTTTTACTTTGTAATGCAATTACTCAATGATCATGTCATCATATTGTACTCGAAAGGTCAATTTATTTTTTTACAAATTTTATCCATTAATGTATTATTAATCCCCACTATTTTTCCTTTTATAAAATAGATATATTTATAAAACGAAAAATATAAAGAGTTGAACAAACTGGATTTTATTTTTAAATGGAACCCAGGATCTCCAGACGATTCTCAGTGTGGACCCCTAAGTTGGTGTGGTCGAGGGTTTGTTGCAAAACGAATGTTGGAGTTCCAGAGTTCGATTCCCGGAGGTTATGGGCCCACTAGACAATAAATATAGCCTGTTAAATACTATTTAAATCAAATTCAAACATTTTTTTTTAATAAATTACAAAAAATTACAATCCCTTCCTAGAGACTATTTTTTTCTCTCTTGATGGGTTTGACACCCAATTCTTGCACTACTGAATTGGAAATTGATTATGATAAAATGAAACTTTTTTTTTAATGCCCTCTCCATGATCTTTGAACGTATAAATTTTTGGTTGTAATTGTAATGATTCCAGAGTGTTATGTATAAATATAAAATACTATTATATAGTATTATATATCTACTCTTCATTGAGAATAAGTCTTCAAATAAAATCACTTTCCATAATGAATTAAAATGATCAAAGCTGATTTAATTAAATTCTTTTATCTTTGATTTTATAATTAAAAGTCTCATCTGAGATTTGATTTTTCCCCTATTATTCATATTTAGATAATGTGAAAAAAAATACCTAAGGGCATTAATCACAGGTAACCAGAAAGAGAGGGGACTTCATATCAAAATGGATTTCTAATTACGCATGAAAACTTTGCTAGAGGATGCCGATGCCTTCTTGAATAGGGACGCCAAAGTTCCTCTCTGCTGGATGAAGAATTCTTAAGTTGAAAAGAAGAAGAAGAAGAAGAAAAAGGGGGAGAGGAGTTGGTGGGCGAATTCAAGTGAGAAAATAATGGATCCAAAAGGTACCTTCTATCTATCCCACCTTCCAATAATAATAGAATGAATCCGTGGGCAATTTTCAACTTGCGAGTCATCCATCAAACACGTGTCAAAACTTACCCGGACTCATTAGAAAACACCCGTAAAAGGGGTTGTTTTTTTTTTTTTACCAAATAAACACATCAATGAGAGCGATCGAAGTATTCTTTATGTTTTAATCCGGCATAAAAGAGAAAGCCATTGATTTATAGCCGGTCCCGGTCTGCCCGTAACTCTTTACCGATATTCAACTTTAAGGAAGAAATTGCTTCGTCTCTCTTCTTCTTTCTCTCTTAAAATTTTCTGATGAGTTATAACTTTTCTTTGTCGGTTTTTGCACTGAGCATCTTTATTAGGCATTGTCCGAATATTCTCCTTTTTGATAAATGACTTAGATTTAGGATGCCAAGAATAGAGAACTCGAGCGAACAACTTTTTAAATTTGAACAGAATGGTAATCAAAAATTTTTCTTAAACGTATTGGATTTTCTATATTCAGAATTTCATTAAATTTCGCAATATATTATTTATATTATAAATATATAAAATATTAAATATAGGCTATAATAAAAGTAAGAAGTTAAAATATAAATTGGAATTGTATTTTATATACATATTTTAAATAATATATATTTGTAAATAATTGTAGGCTTGCCATAAAAAAATATATAAGATCGTAAAAGATATGCATGAAGAATATACATATTCTTTAAAATTTTAGTGACCATGATGTTAGAGGGCTTATAGATTTCACTGCTCGCCCTGATGGTGCTTTTTAATTTTTTCTCTGGCCAGCTGAGGCCATTTGGGGGCTTATTGAATAAATATTTACTTAAATTGCTGAATTTCTAATCTTTCGTTGGCAATCCGGGAACGTTTTTCGGGGCCACCCACCCACGTTTACACCGTGGTTGGCAATGCTTCAAAGCAACGATCATTGTGCCTATTGCTCTTCTAGATTGACAGGCTTCCCCGCTTGATACTACTTGCCAACCTTAGAAATTGGTTTAAAGCTTAATTGCACGTGGGTTTATTTTCAAATATCTGAGTTTTGTTAAGGTCTTTTTCGGCATCAATTAATTGGGTACCCAATTCATTTGAAATAAATTTTTGCCACTTGCTCATCCCTTACCCCTAGACAGAAGAGTAAAAAACTCCACTGGGCTACGTTCCAAGGGTTAATACATATATATTTTTTTTATTTAAACACTCACACTTTTTCCCCACTCACACTCACATAGTCTTCTCGGCAACTCGGGCCATATAAAACTTTGACGATAACCGTTATATTAATAATTATATTTATTTGGGGGTCCAGGCATTCTTATTTAAGCCATTTGGTATTCAAATGGCTTAAAAAAAAAATCATCGGACTGGCTGGGATCCGAACCCTCGACCCTTGGTATACAAGGCAGACGCTCTACCAACTTACATATTATTTATATTATAGGCAATTTAATTTATTAATTATTTCTATATTTAGTCTAGTATTTTTTTATAAATTATTATAAAAAAATAAATATTAATTCAAATTTCTTTTAAGTGGCTCCTACCTTTGACCTGTGACTCAGGGCTAGAGCATTAGCCAAAGGTCAGGGGTTCGCATTCCGGCTAATGCGACAAAAATATATTGAAATAGAGCCGGGATCTAAATGGCCTACGATGCCGAAAAATACCTTAAATGAAATAAAAAAAAGTGGCTCCTTCTTTAGAGTTCATCCCTCTTTGAATCTATATTTTCTACTTTTTCATTATTTCATCAATATAACTAATTTAATATTAATAATAAAATAAAACATTTATTCTAACAAAAATCTAATAACTTATTAAAAATGACAATATAAATAAATTAAATACTCTAATATAATAGAATAATAGAAAAATAATGAGAAAATTACACAAGATCCCTATCATTCAATCCTAGATATTTTTTTCTTTCTTCTAAAAATAAATTAATTGGAGATCTCAAGCCAAAGCCAACTTAAATTTTTCTCTCAAAACTATTAAAGTTTTGATCTCGTAATAATTGAAGTAACCTTTTCACTTATTGTTAATTAACTACTTTTTACTACTTCTTGTTTATTTCGTCAATTTAAAAATATATAATCTTAATTCATTACCAATGTTTTGAAAAAATTAAATTCGTAGCTACATAGCATCTTTTATTTTGACTCCCCTAATTAATACTGTATGAAATTTCTTTTTTTCACTTACGAATTTATTTATATCCCTCTTTTATAAACAACTTACAAATTCACTTTAGCATTTTATATAATACCTATTATTTCATTGAAATTCATCTTGTTAGTATATTTGCAATAAAAAGACTTTCGCTAAGTCAGCTTTTGATTTCATTCAAATTAATTTAATGTATTCGCTTTCATTAAAAATTTTCTTGATACATTTAATAAATCTTTTTGATAATAATAATTAAATTATAATATAATAACGGGAGAAAAAGATACTTTACTTAAAATAGAATCTTTCGAAATAAAAAAAAAGCTGTTCGGTCTTTAAAATTCATTTTCATAGACGACAATTCAAATTTTTAATCTTATAAGTTTCGACTAAAAAAAAAAATAATGGAAGGGATGAGGAAATTAATTAGAACCGAAACCTTTTTATTGTCTTTTCTTTAATTAATTCCAAATTTTCACTATAAACTTTAAGAAATTTTAGTTCGAAAATTTCTTTTCCTATCATTTAGAAAGAATAGGAAGAATCCTCTCCCCCCTCCACTACTCTCTCACAAAATGACTTCTTAAATAAATTTCTTGAGCAATTAAAACGAATAAAACAAGATGGAGGACTGAAAAACTTGAGCCATTCTTCGAATTTTTATGAGTTTCATCACTTCTTTTTCTCAGTGTGTTTGTGTTCTGCCATTCACAAACACAAACCTCAAACAATCATTATAGAGCATTCTTAAGTATTATTGGACAAAATAAAAAAGAATGACTCAAATAACATTTCTATTAGGAAATCTTGAATTTAGATGTCAGAATATAAAAAAAAGAGACTATAAAATATTTTCTAAATTAATTCAAATTTTTTATGTTAAAAAAAAAATTAATTAAAGTCAACTCTTGTTTTTTATTATCCTTTTGAATGTGAATTTTTTAAAATACCCAGATTTAATTTTAATTTTTTCAAATTTATATATTTTTTGAACCAAGTTCTTTTATGCGTCTTACGGACGGTGGGTGATTTGACAGAAAACGTCACGTAATAAAAAAGCGTTACAGCGCCCGAGCACCGGCGGAGGAAGGCGAGGCTAGCCGAAGGCCTTGGCGAGGCCACGCCTACCACCCCCTACCGGCTCTAGAGAATTCTCGTCTCTCTATCTCTTTCTATATTATTTAAAAAATAATTATTTGTTTAAAAAATAAATTAATTCTTTTATATATTCAGAATCTAGACTTCCTACCGAGTAAAATGATATATATTATATTTTATATATTATACAATATGATAAACATCGGACCTTTTGGGGCCGTGGCCCGAGTAAAAATTATTAAAAATTATCGAGGGATCCACACGCTCGCAGCAGGTCTGCTTAAGGGACCTTAAGGGACAACAGGGATATACATGCCCTCACCTGGGACACACAGGGATCCACACGCCCGCACTAGGAACACACACAGTAGATCGAAAGTGACCAGAAGAAAAATGTGTGTTCCTGATGCGGGTGTGTGGATCCCTGTGTGTCCCTAAAGGTTCACTATGCAGACCTGCTGCGGACGTGTGGATCCCTCGATCATTTTTAATCATTTTTACTCTGGCCACCACCCCAAATTTTTTGCTTTTTTTTTCTTTAGAACATTTCTCTTTTTTATTAAATTAAAAGTAGTGCCGATCCCGCATAGACGTTATTTTACCTTCCTAAATAAATTTTTTATGATTCGTCAATATTTTTTCCCCCTTATAAAAACCGATCAATGATATCTTTTAAGTTTTCTCTCCCCCTGTTGCTTATTGACTGTTTTTCAATAAAATTTAACAATATTGAATGATGCTAATCCAATAGATGAAATTCGTCCCCAGTAAACAGTCTCTTGAGTATAGAAACGTGGAATAACCAAGCTCAATAGAGATATATATTTATTTATATATATATAATATCTTGGCATTTTGCATTATCTTGGGACCAGCCAGGTCCAGAAGAAGGGTCCACCGAGGGAAAAACGGCAGAGCAAAATAATTTAACTGCTGCTTTTCTCTTGGAGAAATAAATGGCCATGCCACGAACTAACCTGTTTCTGGTTATTTATGCGGGTGTGCATTAAGCCACCCACACAGCTGGAATAAACTACCTTTTCTATTTCAATAAGTTTAGATCCATCCATACGTATTTATGAGTATACTTCCAGTGTGCATCCAAATGAGAAGGTAGCCTACATTTAATCCTTAAAATTGGAATAAAAAGGCCATAGATGATTTTACTTTTTTTCATTCTATTGTAATTTAATTAAATTTTTTTTTTCGTAATTTGTTGATTTTAATTTATCTTTTTATTTTATTTTATTTTTTTTTAATTAAATTAATGAAACATATTTGATCTTGAAATCGGAAAATAAAAATAACAATTCATTTGTTTCCCAGTTGATTATTATTTTGCATGTTTTTATTTTTTAAACCTTTTTTTTTTATTTTATAAATATGTTCAATCAAATATTTTGAGAACATGTTATAATTTCTATTTCCATACATAAATACAAAATATTTATACCTTGTTTTATTAACAAATAATATTATATGGCTTTATTAAAAAAATAAAATAATGATTTGCTTATAATTCTGATATACTTGAATCTTTTCTCTAGTTTCTCATTTAGGATTTTTTTCTATTTAAAAAATTTCTAAACTTTTTAGTTTTTTTGCTCTGTTTATTTGAAGATCTTTAATCAATATTAAAATCGGATACTTAATTTTGAAAGTAGGCTTAATTTTGAAGTACCGGTAGGAAGTAGTATTATAAAAAATTTTAAAAACACTTAGAAAAAAATAATTTATTATTTAAATATTTTATTCTATCAATTTCAGCCTAAAAATAAGACTATTGTCGGCTCAAATTATCTCTAATTCACCTTGTCGACATTTCGGGGTCTAATCGTCACTCATATTCAGGACAAGGACTGTTAAAAATGTACTAATAACCTAAAATTCTAACCACACTGACGAAGATATTTTTAACAAGCCCTTGTCCTGAAGGTGGGTGCCTCTTAATCCCTGAAACTTCGACAAGGTTAAATTAAAACCGGGCCGACAGGAATCTTATTTTTTATCTTCTATTGGGTCTATACTTTAATTTTAATAACTAACTTATGAATGAAACCCAACGCTTTTATTTTAATTTCCCCAAAATATTTAACAATATGCTTATTAAAGCTTTTGTAGTTTGTATTACTATAATTATGGGAGTTTTTAATTTTAGGCCACATTTGTTATTAATTATTTATTAAAAATATAAATACTGTACAACATTTTGACTGCTTATTCTGTAGTCGTTATCAATTATTGTGTGCACTTGCTCCGACTCAAGTGAACCCACCTCTATGGGACTAATACGTGCATTTTACATGCAACGACGTCAGCGCCATCTACAGTCGTTCCCATGAAGCTAGACACAAACATCAAAGCAAGTGTTTACATAAAAATGATGATGTTTCAATAAGTTTTTTCAATTTGATTTTTTTAAACAAAGATAGTACAACATATCATTAAATTATTCCAATAATATAATACAATAATCAAACTTCAATATCTAATTAACATTAGAAAAACTCCCATAATATTTAACATGATTTTTCTCCCTTTAAATACATTTTGAATATACATGATTAAAAAACGAAATTCATTTTATCCGTTTCCGACAGTTTTTTTTTTTTTTATTATTATTTATTCAACCTGGTTACCCCTTCTGGACAATTTTTACTTTCTCTTAGCCTATATATGAAATATATAGGAGAGAAAGTATTGGATCATGTCAAAAATTCGATGTCGAGATTTTGATGGATATACATGTTTTGAGGTCCCCTGAGTCCAAAAAAGTGGGTCCCGCAAATTGGTCTGTGTGTGTGTGTGTGTGTGTGTATGTGTGTGTGTGTCTGTATGTGTGGACAGATTTTTTAGCATGAAGGAATTGAGCTACCGGATTGAAATTTTATATTTAACTTAGGTACCTTTGAAGAATCTCAAAATAAGCTTTTGAACAAAATCGGCCAAAAAGTACTAGTACTTTACTGATGTACTTTTCAGTTTTTTTCGATTTTCTCAAAATTCCCTCCAAGGATTTTTTTTAAAATTCATAAATTAACTATTTTTTAGATGCTCTTTAAAATGTATATTCTCATTTTGCCGTTGAAATCTTCTGAAGACCACTTTACTCTTGTTCTTCATAGGAAAGATAGAACTGGTTGCCATGGTAACGGAATTTAAATCTTTTTCTTTTTATTAGATTAAAAATCAATTATTATTTAAATTCCCATTTATTTTTTTATTTCTGTTTTAGTTGTTTCAAAGAAAACATATATATATATCCAGGGATGGGCGTTAATCAGTTACATGTATTTGAAATACAAGATACCAAATACAATATTAATTGGTATTTTGTAACTCGTTACAGCATAGGCAAAGTAATTGCTATCTTGTATTTCGTTACATTTTTTAGTAATTGGTATCTGAAATTCGAGATACCAAATACTTTTTTTAATTTGCTGCAGTGTAAAAAGTCTTGCAGAGGGAGCTGAAATCGTTTTAATTTATTTAATATTACTGTATGTAATCGTCGTGTGGGTTCTCTGCTCTGAATCTTAGTAAAAACCAGTAAAGAGAAGTCAATCAAACCGCCAAATTTTCACTCTTCGTTAAAAAACTTTTTTGCTTTCTTCTTTCAACCAGCTCTCAACGACTAAATCTTTGTTCTTCTGCCCCAGTTGAAAGATTGTTTTCATTTGCGGGTTTATTCATTCTCCATCAAGGTCCAGATTATCCGACAAAACTTTTGAAAACTTGGTTTTTTTGAAACCTTTTCATATTTTTATAAATAAATTTTTTTAGTGTCATGATTAATTTTATTGTTTTCGATTTTCCAAAGGTATTCTCCAATATAAGTTTAGCTGCCACTTTCCTAAACTAAATTTATTTAGGGTCCCAGATAGAGCCCTGCACGGGCCGATTTTTTTTGGCCCGGACCGGCCCGTGTCCGTATTTTTTTTGACTTCCCGCCCGTACCCGGCCAGTCATTTTTTACCATTCTTCAGGCCCGCCCGGAATTTTTCAAACCCGCCCATACCCGCCCGAGATATAGTGAATGAATGAACGAATGTCTAGCAATTTTTAAATAAAATTTCATTTGCATGCCCGTCCACCCGAACCCGTCTATTTAGACTTGGTACCCGCCCGTAATTTTTTCATGGCCTTCAAAGCCCGCGGGCCGGGCGGCTAACGGGCCTACGGGCCAACCCGTACCCGTGCAGGGCTCTAGTTCCAGAATTACCCCACCAAAAAGTATTTTTAAAATCAAGGAAAAATTTGTTTGTAATTGGTATTTTCAATGTATTTGAAATACGTAATTGGTATCTTGTATCTCGTTACACAAACCCGTGAATAATTGGTATCTTGTATTTCGTTACAAAAATCTGAAGTAATTGGTATTTTGTATCTCGTTACTCAAAATCGAGTAACTTGCCCATCCCTGTATATATCTCTCCCACTTGCAAACATTATCGTCTCTCTCTACTCTTTTTAAATTCCCTTTCCACCTTATCTTCGCATAGAAACAATGTTAATTTCCTATAGGGATTTGTATGTTAATTTCGATTCAAAGGGGTCCCCTTTGGAACTTTTTACGCATTTAAAATTTTTTCCAATTCTTATGAAATTTTGTATTTATTTACGATTCTATATTGTGTATAAAATGTCCAAATATGAGATTAAAATTTTGAAAAATAACCATAGTTTATTTGAAGCAGTCAACATTTAAAATGCAAGTTTGAAACAAAGGTGCTATCGGAAACTAAATATATCTCGACACAAAAAATCTGGTGTGACCAGCACAGTGCGCAACTTTCTCTTACCGAAGGGTAAGAGAAAGTTGTGTGCTGTGCGCCAGTCACACCAGATTTTTGTTTAATAGATCTACATCCCTCAAGAAATAAAATTAAATTAAGCATGATTTAAAGCGAAAAAAAATATATCATTTATCTAATGTGTATACAGCCAAATGAAATAGAAAAAATATAAATATAATGATTTACGTTCTATAAAATTTCTTTTATTATACATACAGGATATTTCTTTATTTATGATCAAAAATATTATATTTAAAATTCAGAAGGGAGATATTTAAATTTATTTCCGAGTTTTTTTTTTTTTTTTTTTTTGATCCAATGAGTCATCATCTACTTGAAATTTTCTTTTAACGAAAAAAAGGGCTATTTGTGTTTTAAAAAAAAGAGGCTATAGTGGTTTTTGGTTTGTTGGACGGGGTGGTGAGAAAGGGATGAAGGATTATTAAAATTCCGGATCAAAGTGATTTATCGGCTCGGTGTAAATGGGGCATGCTTAGACTGTGGTGGGGATTTTCATTGGGGGGTGGACAGATAAATTTACTCGATCGGCAACATCTACTCCCTTTCAGTTTCAGTCCAACCTCCCAAACCCTAAAAGGGGGGTGGTCTGGTGAAATACGAGGCTTGTTGTTAAATGACGCAGAGCGTGCTAGTCCACGCCGGTCCATATTAAACTCGGGAAAAAAGCAACCCCTCCCTATTTTAGGGGTGGGGTGGTTTGGGTGCACTACCCCATTCTTGTTCCTCTCTCTCTTTGACTTGCCAATTGAATGACAGACAAGACATGGACCGAAATGGCCTATTCGCACAGAAAAAATTTAATTACGCCCACTATAATGGGCATTTCATGTAAATTTTTATTATATCGTTTTTACTATTTTCCTCTATATTTTTGACATTATTTGTGATTTCAAAAGAGGGGTAGATGAATGAATTGATGGATGAGATATGTCCATTTAATATCTATATAAAAATACGAAATTTATGTTTTTTCATTGATCAAATTAATTAAAAGAGAAATGAAGTGGATATTCGGATTATGACTTGATATCTTTAATTTAGATTCAATTATTTTCCCTTTTAGCAGTAATCTTAAAAGCTTCGTTAATTTTATTTTTAAAATATTAATAATAAGATACACATAAAGTCAGTTAAAAAAAATTTTCAACGTCATATAAATTAATAAAGAATCAAATTAAGAGCCTAAAAATATTACTGTCAGCTATATTCAATAGAAGTTTCATGACCTTTTGTTTCTCAATGCATAAGTAACTCTAAAATATAGGGAAAGGGAACGTACAAGTATTACGTAACGCAATTTGGGGGGAGGGGGTCTCGTAAAACGTTACCATGCGTTACAAGGGGGGAGGAGAGGGGTTGAACAACGCGTTACGTAACTGGTATTTTAGCGACTTTCCGGTACTTTGCGCAACATAATTGTGACTTTAAGATAAAAATGGCCACTTGAGCGTTACGTAACGTCTAGGGGGTGGGTCAAAAATCTTCAAAAATTGCGTCACGTAATACTTGTACGCTCCCTAAGGAGAAAGTAAAAAGTAAAAATAAAACAAATTGGACAACTTAGAGCTGGTTGTTTCAGCTCTAATTAACTCTCTATCCCTCGGATAAACTAGTTGACTATGATTTTAGAGTCTTTTCAGTTCTAGTTAAGCTAATTTCGGTATAAGGGGTAAAATTAAAAACACAAGCCTAATTTATTTATTTATTTTTTGTTAAAAAATTAACTTTGGTTTTTTTTTTTTTTTTTTTTAAACCATTCACACTTTTTTCTCATTCGCACTCACACTCACACACACATTCACGCTGTCTTTTCGGCAACTTAGGCCATTTAAGACTTTGACGATAACCGTTGTAATATATATTATCTATTGGGGGTTCAGGCATTTCTATTTAAGCCATCTGCTATCCAAATGGCTTAAATAAAATCATCGGACTGTCTGGGTCCGAACCCGCGACGTTTGGTATAGGAGGTAGGCACGCTAAATTAACTTTAGTTAATTTTATTAATTTTTAATAATTTTTATAAAAGATGCCTTTATAAATTTGCCAACTTTACAAAACTTTCCTTATATCTCAGTTAGCAAAAGATCTGTGAAAAAACTCATTTTTTAACTCGAAGATTAAGCGTGTACTTGTTTGCTATATTGATGATTTGCTATCTGTTGGATAAGTGTGCTAGTTGACTAGAACTGAAGCAACCATCCTTTAAATGGCTCGCTTGGCCTGGGTTCGATCAGTACTGGACTCTTTTTATTTTCAAGTCAGAAAAGCTTATAAAATAATTTTGAATCAATATTAGAGGGTATTGTCCAACTTCCATTCATCTGGATATCTCGGTGTCAATACGTTTTGTCTTATTTTATCTTACTTGTTAGTTAATTTCGTTTTTCTATTTTTACTTTCTCATACCCTATATATGAAATATATAGAGAGAGAAAGTATTGCAATCATGTCAAAAATTCGATGTCCAGATTTTGATGGATATACATGTTTTGAGGTCCCCTGAGTCCAAAAAAGTGGGTCCCGAAAATTGGTGTGTGTGTGTGTGTGTGTGTCTGTGTGTGTGTGTGTGTATGTGTGTGTGGACAGATTTTTAGCATGAAGGAGTTGAGCTACCGGATTGAAATTTTATATTTAACTTAGGTACCTTTGAAGAATCTCAAAATAAGCTTTTGAACAAAATCGGCCAAAAAGTACTAGTACTTTACTGATGTACTTTTTCAGTTTTTTTCGATTTTCTCAAAATTCCCTCCAAGGATTTTTTTTAAAATTCATAAATGAACTATTTTTTAGATGCTCTTTAAAATTTATATTCTCATTTTGCCGTTGAAATCTTCTGAAGACCACTTTACTCTTGTTCTTCATAGGAAAGATAGAAATGGTTGCCATGGTAACGGAATTTAAATCTTTTTCTTTTTATTAGATTAAAAATCAATTATTATTTAAATTCCCATTTTTTTAAAATTTATTTGTGTCTTTAATTGTTTCAAAGAAAACATATATGTCTCTCTCTCACTTGCAAACATTATCGTCTCTCTCTACTCTTTTTAAATTCCCTTTCCACCTTATCTTCGCATAGGAACAATGTTAATTTCCTATAGGGATTTGTATGTTAATTTCGATTCAAAAGGGGGTCCCCTTTAGAACTTTTTAGGCATTTAAAATTTTTTTTCCAATTCTTATGAAATTTTGTATTTATTTACGATTCTATATTGTGTATAAAATGTCCAAATATGAGATTAAAATTTTGAAAAATAACCATAGTTTATTTGAAGCAGTCAACATTTAAAATGCAAGTTTGAAACTAAGGTGCTATCGGAAACTAAATATATCTCGACACAAAAAATCTGGTGTGACCAGCACGGTGCACAACTTTCTCTTACCGAAGGGTAAGAGAAAGTTGTGTGCTGTGCGCCAGTCACACCAGATTTTTTAAATAGCCGCCATATAGACTTTAAACGAAACTTATTAATTAACATGTTACCATTTGGTGTCCAAATGATTTAAATAAATATTCATATGATTGCCTGGGATCCGAATCCCATCTTAATTTTTTAAATAAATTTTTCCTGAATAAATCGATAAATTAAAAAAAGACCCGAAATTCACCTCCCTATTAATTTACAAAATAAAATATTTATATTTTTTACATGGTAATAAAGATAGATATAATCCCCGCCCCCTCCCCTTTCATTTTCAATTCATCTAACTAAACCCGACAATGAATAAAAAAAAAATACAAGATTACGCAATCATAAAAATCGTTCTGCCGTGAAAATAGAAACAACGCAACGACGTTTTTTTTTTTTTTTTTTTTGCTCACGTGAAATAATGTTGTTTTATGAGTTTGTTGTGTTTTATCGTGTGAACATTGCCGGGTTGAGGCATACATTAAAGACCCCAGAAAGGGCGGAGTAGAGGGGGTGGCGCGCAGCCCCTCTTTTTCTGTAGCTGTCCCGTTTTTGCAATGTCCGCCAATGTATGGTTAAACGATTTCACTCATCCTATCAGAATGCCATAGATCAACAGAAAACGACTTGGGATCAACACACGGGCCCGCTTGTGTGTGATTGATGAATTAATGAATTTGGATTTGGGTGATCAACACGAGTTGACGATTATCGTCAACTGAAATGGACCTGACCTAAACCTTGAACCAACATCAGGGCCAATTTATCATAACAGAACCAATTAAGGATTAGTGTGAAATATTTGATTGTTAGGTTTAAATAAATAAATCATTGCTCAGGGTTTGTTATTCTCTTACTAGTGAAACTAAATTAGCCTAGTGAAAGTTTCTATTTAATTTCTAATCACCGGTCCTTCTAGGTTTAAATTTACAAAACATTTTTATTACCCAAAAAGTTTTAAATGAAAATTTTTCTAAATATTTCAATCTGCTTATACAAGTGGTAAAAATTATTTTGACAAAAACATGTTTTAAAGATGAACAAACGTTATACTGATCTTTTATAGTAATTTGATAGAGGTAGACTGACATCCATTTATTAATCTAATACGGATCGAAATATTTACAGAATAAAATGATGTGAGAGTGGTCCATTTAAAGCTGGTGTTTTCAACTTCGTATTAGTGTGGCGCAAAAAAAAAAAAAAAACGACTAATTTTTTTTTTCTAGGCTCAAAATTTTTAAAAATTTCCAAATTCGTCAAAAATCAATTTTTTTTTGTGTAGAATTTTATAAAGTAAAAAAAAAAAATACGTTTCTCAAATTTTCAACATAAAATATTAATTTTTAAAGATCGCTCAAAATTGTTTTTTAATTTGTCACTGCATTGCTTTCGATGTTTTTTTTTTTTTTTTGGACTACAGAGGCCATTTAGGGGTTATTTCTTTATTGGTATAATTTTTAATTACAAGTACCAATGGCTACCGGGGGGCGTTCTATAAGCTGATTGCTCGGGGTCACCAATTCCTAACTTTCGCCGCGTTTGGCATCACTTAACTGTAACGATTGTGGTGACTGTTGCTCTTCTGGGTTGCCAGGCCCCCCGGCGCTTTCGATGTTTTTATTTTACATTCTGATGAATGTAAACAAAAAATTAAAATGTAAACAAATGGAGAGCTAAATCTTGTTTGATCTGTGCCTTTAAGCAAGGTCTTTAAATACACAGGTTGGCCAGAAACTAGTAAACAAACAATTTTCAGGTCACAGTTTTTGATTGGTCGGGGTCCACGTCATGAAGCTCCTCCTTGCTTATATTTTTCTATTTGGCAGCTTTGTTGACTGTTTATAACCTAGTTCACATTCATTTTGTTTTATTTGCAAATTGTATTGTTTCGGACTAAACTAATTTAGACCCTGGAATGTATACTGCTTTATTAATAATATGCTGTGTATAAATTTTTATAAATTGTTTGTTTCGAACGATTTTTACAAAGGGAGGAGCTCCATGACGTCACACTCTTGAAATGGAAAAAATGTAAACAAACTGAGTTTGACCCCCCTGCCTTTAAGTGAATATTTTAAGCCAGTTAGATCAATAGATAACCTATAATAACAAATAACGATTTATTTAATTAACCAACGAGTTAATTTAAAATTAAAGACACTTTTATTTATTAGCTAAATTTCCGAGTCTGAGAGAGAGGGACAGACACGTGTATAAGAGATGAGAAAGGGCAGGGCACATGCAGGCCCAGGGCACACGATGTGCACCGTATCGCGCGCCCAGCAAATAAATAATTCTCCATCCCCCCTCGGACTCGACTTTAATGTCCAACGAACGATTGTAATTTTTCGTATGAATGCCTTGGAAGCCGAGCCTCGTTAATCTGTGTTTGTGTTGTGTTGTTGCAGTTCCGCCATCAATTCGGATGTCACCCGCAAATGGACAGCTCAAAGCCCGAAAAGGAGGAACCGTCACTCTGGAGTGCAAAGGGTCAGGGAATCCAGTGCCCACAATCCATTGGGCTCGTAAGGTCAGTTCTCAACGCCAACATCTTACTTATTTCTTACAAATATGTTTTCTTATATATATCATGACAAGTCAACTGCTTAATCTACACTGTTAAAAATTATCAAGGGATATTTATTCATAAACGGGTTTACACTAATTTAAAAAAAAATCTTCCCTCGAGAGGTTAGAAATGGAGCTCTTGGTTTCTTTTTTTTGGAATGGAGAATGGGTTCATAAGGTCCAAAGATGACCACATACAGCCAGGAAGAATATAGTCATATATGAATTTGTACGACGCCTTTACCATCTCAACTTTGTTAAGAATATCATAATTTTTTAAGCCACTTAACTTTGATTCATATTTTTTTTTTCTTAATTTACCAATTTGATTTCACAAACTGGGTATATTAAAATTCAAGTACGAAAGTATATGAAAAACGATTGAAAATTCATATTTTTACTTTCTCTTACCTATATATATATATATATATATATATATATCTTAATATATATAGAGTATTGGACTCATGTCAAAAATTCGATGTCGAGATTTTGATAGATATACACGTTTTGAGGTCACCCCCGAATCCAAAAAAGTGGTTTTCGCGACATGGTTTGTCTATATGTCTGTCTGTCTGTGTGTCTGCCTGTGAACAAAATATCTCAAGAACGAAAAGAGCTAGGAGGTTGAAATTTTATATTTAAGTTAGGCACCCCCTGGGACGTGACACGAAGCTTTTGAACAAAATCGGCCAAAAAGTACTAGTACTTTACTGATGCAATTTTTCAGTTTTTTTTTTATTTTCTCTAAATTTGCTCCAACGATTTTTTTTTTTTATTCAAAAATCAATTATTTTTTAGATGTTCTTTAAAATATATTTTCTCATTTTGTCATTGAAATCTTCTGAAGACCACTTTACTCTTGTACTCCATAGAAAAGTTAGGAGAAATGGTTGTCATGGTAACAAAATATAAATATGTATTTTAACATATACATTTTACATCTTGAAAATCGAATGTACCATACTGTCGGAAACTAAATACATGTCGACACAAAAAATCTGGTGTGGCAAGCACAGTACACAACTTTCGATTACCGAAGGTAAGAAAAAGTTGTGTGCTGTGCTCCAGTCACACCATATTTTTTTATAATGTAAGTGTCAAAAATAAAAATCATCCCTTGTTCTTTTCTTTGAATGGAAAACTAATTTGAGTATTTTTAAAATGGAGGTGTGGTTAAATTAAATCATCTTATATCAAAGAAAATTTTCATCAGCATAATCCTTTTTTTTTCATAATAATATCTTTTCCAAACGTCATGCAAATTTTATGACACCACTCAACAGACTTGAACGAAGTTAAAACTCACAAAGTAAACATTCAGAAATTACATTTTGTTAAACGGACAATTTTTAAGAGTTCAAACACTTTTAAAAAAGAAAATTAATCTTTTAATTTAGGGGGAGTAATTGATTTAACGAAAATAAATCGCAGACAGGAAAATTTGATCCTTAAATAAACTGTAGATACCTACATTTATTATTCAGATTATATAATCAAAAGAATAAAATTGGTTTTGTTAGAAGCCTTTATTTTTAAAGTTAAGATGCGATTAAAAAAAAAAAATTGAAATTTCTACACTGTAATTTTATCAAATTTTTTTGATATTGTGAAAGTTTTTCTAAAATATCTTATACGCCTTTAGATATACAACCATTATAGTTTTTTTTTCAAAATCCTCTTTTTTTTTATTAAAAAAAAATTTATTAGCCTGAGTTTATCTCTTGATTTCCAGGCTCTAAGACGCAAGTATTACGTAAACAAATTTTTGGCTCTAGAATCCAAGAGATGATGAAATAATGACCCCTAATGGTTAGTCAAGGAAATTAATTAATGCAGAAAAACTAGATAATTTATTATATTTAATTAGATTGGTTCGATGTCTTTTATATGTTATTTTATAATTTCCATTTAAATTAAAATTCCTCTGATTAGAGCCCCTTTAACAGAGTGTCTTTAAAGCAGTGTACATGGAGTACATATTCACAATCACATTATATTACCTTTTCAATTTAACTGAAATAAAACCATAATCAACAAGGATATCTCTTAAAAGGACTTTTGTTTGAAACCAAATTTTGATTAGCATAGAATAACAATAGGAAGAAGTTGAATTAACTAAAAAGCTTTTTTGAATTATATACATCATTATTATTAGGTTTGAATTTGAACGAACTATCACTTTATTTCTTTCGAAAATTTAATTTCAGTTTGGAAAATTCGTTTATTCACAGCAAAAAAGGGTATTTTTTTTTTTAGAAACAACGATATAAAATAGTCATTAAAAATCAAATTAGTGTAAAATGGGACTCATATTTAAAATAATTTCTGAATAAATTTATGATTGATTGATTAATTTATTATATTTTTAGGACTTTTCAAATTATTTTCTTAATTTAGTGAAGGAGAAGGTCCAAATTTGGACTACCATTCTAATTTTTTTATAGTTAAAAAAAATTTGTTCTAATTACTCTTTGTAAAAATGAGGTCTAAATTCTGGTTACCACTAAATACAGATTATTCATTTTCCCCTTCAGGTCATAAAAACCTCGCTCTTGAATTTTTTTTTTTTTTTTCAAGTCTTTTCGGCATCTTAGGCCATATAGACTTAAAACAATAAACAAATTAGGGTCCGACCGAAACAAGATTTTCAGCCGAAATCGAAACTTGTTTTAAACTTTTCCTTAAAATTTCCTATTCAAAATTCATATCATTTTACCTTTTTTTTTTTTTTTTTTTATTTGGTAAATTTTCCCTCAAATAATCACACTCCATTTTTCCCTGTTGCGAAAATCACTTGACCTTTTTTTTTAGTATACGAGTATCATCCCATTTTTTTCAAACTCAGGTTTCGGCTGGTTTCTGGCCGAAACTACGGTCGGTTCCTAAAACAAATATAAACTTCTATGATACAAATCATCCAGGCACATTAATTTATACCATTTTTTTTTTTTTTTTTTTTTTTTTTTTAAACATTCGCACTTTTTTTCTCATTCATACTCACACTCACACACACATTCACACTGTCTTTTCGGCAGCTCAGGCCATATAAGACATTTACGATAACCGTTATTTATGAATTTATATATATTAGGGGGTCCAGGCATTTTTATTTAAGCCATCTAGTATCCAGATGGCTTAAATAAAATCATCGGACTGCCTGGGGTCCGAACCCGCGACGTTTGGTATATGAGGTTAGCACGCTAACCTCTACACCACGCCCCGTGGGCAATTTATACCATTTGAAATTCAAATAATTTAAATAAATATTCATCGGACTCCCTGATGTCCGAACCCATATCTTTTGATTTTTATCTTAGCTTTTGACATTTGTCAACACGTCTAATCTCTCGGCCACGTGGTTACAATACTTAATATCATTAATAGCGATTGAAGACACCACTCTGCTCTCTTTCCAACCCCCCGGCCTCTTGAATCCCTTTCCCTTCCCTCTTCTTCTTTATCCATTTCAATCTCCTAGCTCTTTTCGTTCTTGAGAAATTTTGTTCCCAGCCCATGTTACAAAAACCACTTTTTTGAACTCAGGGGACTTCTACACGTGTATATCCATTAAAATCTCGACATGAATCCATTACTTTTATATATATTCATATATAGGTAAGAGAAAGTAAAAATAAACAACCATCATGTCAGACAAGTAACATTGGTTGCAAAAAAGTCAGGCGTAAATATTATAAAAGAGAAAATATACAATTTATTATTATAACAAAATAAAATAATTAATTATTATTTTGGATACCAGATGGTTTAAATGTGCCTAGATCATTTGTATTGTAATTAAAATATTTTAAGTAGAGTTTAAAATCTATATGACCTCAAATGCCGAAAAGACTGACTACCAGGGATATCCAAATCACTTGAATCGTCATATCTGCCTTCTTTTGTTTTGAGTATTTCTATGCTTTCCTAAGCATCGTTTACAAAAAATTCTGGTGTGACTGGTCGCACAGCTCACAACTCTCTTTTACCTCCGGTAATTGAACGTTGTGTTCTGTGCTTGTCTCGCCCGATTTTTTGTGTCGATATATAAAAAATGCCTAATATTCTTCTAATAACGAAGTCCAATTTCGGACCAATAGACCATATTTTAGTTAAATTTTTAAAAGCAGATTTTATTTAAATATTATTACATTGATTTTAAATACATTATTAAATTAGCTCTGGTTCCTTTTCCAGTCCTGACTCGGGTAATTCGTGGCCGACCCTGCGTGTTATAACTAATCTAAAAATAATAATCATTTTAGCATAGTTGAATGGATACACAAATTGTTCTTTATTTATTTGTTTCTTTTTTTGGATTGATAAATGATCTTTCCTCAAGTAGCTTTCTTTTCTTTTCATTACAAAGCTCGACGGCAAATTAAAATTATTATAAATTGAATTCATCAACACTTTATTTTCTATTTATATTTATTTATCACGCAGCTGGTCTTTATAGATAGTTTAGATGTAAAAAGCCAAATCATGTTTGTTACAAAGTGTTCCCTCCCCCTTTTTCGCTCTCTCTCTCTTTATGAATCTCTAGAGATATCATCATAATAACTTGAGCCTAAGTTTAAACTAGAGATTGATATTTTGCGTCATAGCGCCTCAATTTTCTTTTTGCCAATGAAAGGAGTTGAGTTTTTATAAAAATGAAATTATGAAAATGTATTAGTGAAAGTTTGGAGTCATATCTCTTTCTCTGGAGGATCCAGCAATGGGGTTATGATATTTATTGGAACGAAATTCTTTTACGCGGCTTACAGTAGGGCGAATTGGCAGAAATCGTCACGTAACGTAACAAAAAAACGCGACAGCGCTCGAACGCCGGCGGAGGAAGACGAGGCTAGCAGAAGCCTTGGCGAGGCCACGCCCATCCACCAATGGGGACCGGCGCTAGAGATTTCTCTTTCTCTCTATGTGTATGCTTCCTCCGCCGCTCACATGCTTGTTTTAAAAATAAATAATTCTTTTCTTTTTTAAATAATATATTAAATTATATTCAGAGTTGAAGAAAAGACGTGAGGAACTTCGTTCCTGGCGGGGGTCGACCCCACACGTTTGCTTATTATTTAAAGTTCGTTGTTACAATTCAAATGATAGAATCATGAGGTGGCACACTAGTCTTAGTTACCCACAAAAACTTTGAAAACCGATTGAATGATAGCATCTAGGATTTCGCTTTTTTTTCCTCTTTTTATATTAAATACAATTATTTTTTTATCTCAATATAATTTTTTTCCCATCTCGATTATCAAATTGATTGAGATTTAAAAGCCAATTAAGGAGACATTTTTCTTTGTCTTGTGACATTCAAGAAGCAAGAGAGAATTGGCTCTGATGATTTTCCTCGTCCGATATTTTCTGGTAAAATTCCCTTCTCTTGATTTTCCATTTGAATTTCGTATTCTCTTTCCTTTTCGGAGAACAGTTGATATTGATTTGTAAAAGTCGAGAAATACTCCAAATAGAGAGCTTTTTTTTTTTTTTTTTAATTTTCGTCAATGTTAGTTAGACTAGAATATATTTATACTCAAATTTATATTGACACAAATAATTAAGAACAAATAAAGGAATATTAAAGTGGTAAATTAAAATTTTACCTTCAACAAATTTTTCCTTGCGGTTGATTTTTATAGATGGACTAGCTGCGCATAGGGTTGAAACGATTCTAGTAAATAATAATAATAATAATAATTTATTCTCCTCTCAACAGATACAAAGAAAACATACATTGACATTGTACCGTATCAACTGCCACCAGACCTTCATCACAGCGTTAGCCAATTTGTTGACAGGCCTGGAAAGCACTTACATTCAGAAACAATTCGATAATATTATCACATTTATATTACAAATAATTTACAAAAGTGTATAGTTTTTTTCATATTAAAAATTTTAAATATATTTTAGACACTCATATGAAATCAAATTGATGTCAATTAATTCATTAAATTTATATCTATTAAAATTTTCCTGAATTCTAGTTAAGGGGTTAGAATTGTTTATCTTATTTACATAGAATAAATCATTATTCCTACTTTGTCTATTACATTTGAATTTTATCTGTTCTAATAATGATGGACAATCGATTGTGTTATTAACAATTTTATGTAAGAATAATATATCATTTTTTATTGTTAGCTGTTCAAGTGGTCGAAGTCCAATTAATTTGCATATTAAAGGGAAATTATAAAATTTTAAAAATCTCAGGTATTTACAATAGACATGCCACACAAATTTTTTAATTATTTTTTCAAAATTGTTTAAGTTTCTTTCACCAGCCCAAATTACGGAGCCATACATCATCCTACTTAATACCAGACTTCTAAATAAAGTGATGACACAATTTTTTCTGCAAAAATCTCTTGAGACATTTTGAATCAGCCCCTGTAATCTACTGCACGTGAGGCTGGTCATCTGAATATGATGTTTGAAAGAAAGTTTGCAATCAAAATAAAATGCAAGGACTTGCTCGATTCTTTTCTTTCGATATTAAGTACTTTTGGTTTAGAAATTTTGGATTCGAGTACCAATGTAGGTATTAGTTAAAAATACTCTTTTCGATACACGTACGCGATGATTAGTTAAGTCGTAAGAACATTCACATTTGGCACATTTCACATAATGGCCTCGCCAATAAATAACACTCACAGCTTTGTTAGATATTCGCATTTTATTTCGGAAATTTGTACTTATTTACAAATAGAAATAAGTGGAATGGTTTGTATCACTGTATTATTGGAGTGATTGAATGCTTTTTTTAGTTTTTCGCAGTTGATAGAAATATTTTGTTTGCTTTCTAACCTCCAAAAATATTTTTCTGGTATATTTATTTCACAATTGCAATTTTTTATGTCAAAACGCTGAGTAGAAAAAATATTTATTTTAATATAGGAGTAGACCTCTTTTGGTGATTTAAAGAGTAGCTTTTACCCCTCATCCATCATCATTTTCAACAACAAACACATTGTTTTCTAAATGTATTAATATAGAATTTTAGTTTTGACAAATTCCATAGATTTTAATAGGCTTTCTTATTAAGATTATCTTTCAAGACCCATTAAAGTTATTATCGAAAATAGTTGAGTGACAATATCAAGTTTTTACCAATTATATCATTAATGAAATGGAAAAAATACAATTACAATAATAATTTATTTTTTTTATTTTTATGACAATGAATTACTATTATTTATATTACCTTGAGGGATTTGAAAACTTTTAAATAATTCTCGAATAAAAATTTCTTCCTTAGAAACTTTTTCACAATTCCATATATTGGAAAAAGAGGTTCAAAAAAAGGGGAGGCCATTTTTTTTCTTTGATAGTGTCGTTGTTTCAATATTTCCTCCGGCTAATAAATCCATTTTGATTTATTTCCATCTCAAAGGAGATTTATTTTCTAGCACCTGCTACGTTTTTTTTTCACTTCATTATGCCTAGAGCCTAGGCCTGAAAGGCCTGAAAATTAATTAATTTATAACATCTGATTCTTTTACTTTGATGATCCATTCTGCATCAAAAAGTAATTCTCTCTAACTAATTAAAAAGGATTTTATAAAATTACAATCTTTTTTTTTTAAAGAGTTTAAAAAAAAATTACAAAGATTAATCTAGACACCATACGATAGTAAATCCGTATCCAGGGCTGGACTGAAAACCCATTTAGGCCCGGGAGATATCGGTAACGTAAATTTAAGAAAAAAAAAGTACATTAGTAATTTATAAACATATTTATTAAAATAATAAAAAAGGTTTATTTTATATAATTGCAAATTAATTTAATTTCATTAAAAAAAACCTTACATATTGTATATTTGAGGGCTCACCGGGATATTCCTGGTTTCCTGGGGGGGGGGGGACCAGTCCAGCACTGCCCGTAACTAAATAAAAGATTACATTTTCAATGTTTTTAGATTAAGACTGGTAACCGCTGGATTTAGGTGAAACATTATAAATAGGTAGATAAAGGTTAGTCAATATAAATTGGAATATTGCAGTAATTTTGCAATATTTTGCATATATTGCCAATATTGCAAATCTTGCATATATTGCCAATATTGCTGCAATATCCCCACAAGCTTGGAATATTGCAGTAATTTTGCAATATTTTGCAAGATTTGCAATATTTCTGCAATATCCCAAGTAATTAATTGATTAATCTCAAACTAAATCTTTTTTTACTCAATCTTATTGTGATCATTTCAAAAATTTTATGTTTAGATTTTGGTGGAAATTTCAAAAAAGGCCCTTGATTTAAAAAAAAAATGGATCTGTTAGTATGTGGTAAAATAATCTAGAGAACGGAAAAAGCTACGAGGCTTAAATTTCAAATTTAACCCTGACTCGGAAAAATAAGCTTTGAATAAAATTAGCCAATTATTTTAATTGAATTGGCTACCAATCAATTGAAATAAATAGTGACGGGGTCTAAATGTTCGAAAAAAATTAGCGAATGTACCCCCTGAATATAGCCTATTATAATTTTCTCACCCACCAACAGTGACCTAGAACGATTGGAGCTGCGACTTTGAGTTTGGGTGTGTCTATTTTATGGGAATGAAGTGAACCCCAATCATAGGAGATTGAGTAAAAGTATTTTAGAATCAGATAAATCCCTTCCCAAAAGGAATGCTTTGAGTTGACCCTTGTATGACATTGGAGCCCTGGATCCAACCAGATATGTTTCCTTTCAATGACAATTGAACAAAGAGCAAGCAATACAGATGTCAAATATTATATTCAAAGGACTTCAAAATTAATTCCAATCATATTCACAAAATCCCGCTATTAAATCGAATTTTGGATAAGTCTCCCTCTCCGGATATAATTGAACAATCAAAAGAATCTATTCACGGTTCACTTGGCGAGATTTCACTCTCGTTTGTGATAAGGAACATCTAATAATAATAAATTTTTTCCGTTTCTTATGAAATTTTGTATTTATTTAGGATTCTTTATTGTGTATAAAATGTCCAAATATGAGATTAAAATTTTGAAAAATAACCATAGTTTATTTCAAGCAGTCAACATTTAAAATGCAAGTTTGAAACTAAGGTGCTATGGGAAACTAAATATATCTCGACACAAAAAAGTCTGGTGTGACCAGCACGGTGCACAACTTTCTCTTACCGAAGGGTAAGAGAAAGTTGTGTGCTGTGTGCCAGAGTCACACCAGATTTTTTGGTTCCTTATGACCTGAAACTTAAAGATATTTATTCTGGCTAAATATTTCATGGTTCCTTCTCCTACATAGACTATAATACTGTAGTATAAGAAAATAAAATTCCAAGCGGAAGTATTGTTTAACACCCAATTTAAAGCCATCAATAAATTGGTTCTTTTATATTATTTTGATATTTAATTTAAAATTTTATCAACCTCAAAGGAGTCAAATGGCAAATTTTGCCAGGTGGCTTGCTTGTTTGCTCCCCTTTTATCAATTTAGGATATTTTGGTAATTGTCCAATTTTGATATCCAATGACCCTTATTAATTTGAGGTTCGCTTACTTCTCTAACATCCGCCTCTACGAAATTATTTCACCCTCACTTATCAAAGAGATAATCATCTCTTATCTCTAGTATAGGTTAGATTTTCAATCTATTTTTTATTTTATTTATAAATACATAAAAGCATTTTATTTATCATTTTAAATAATAAATTTTATTCTTTTATATAAATTCTGCGCGTTGATTCCATTAATTCCAGCACTTGAAGCGCATTCGTCCAATTCCTAACCTACTAATGAAGCCGATAATCCAACATTCCAGACAGAGAATGCATTAATCTCCTCGGTTCAAACTCAAAAAAATACTTGGTGACCACGGGAATTAAAGTAAAATCGATATCCTTTGTAGAATATCAATCGATAATTAGTTGAGGATTTATCCAAATATAAATTACGGAATATTTTTAGCGTATAATAGAGAAAGAAGTTATTTCCTTTAAACAAATTTTTAATGATAGGTAATATTATAATATTCATTTTCAAAAATGATTTAAATAGAATTCTCACGTATTCTAATTTAAATGAAAATCAGAAACAGCGCGCGAAACGAGAACACAGAAAGAAAGAAAGAAAAAAAAACGAGATTGAAACAAACCACGAGATAATCTTTTGGTGAAATGAGAAAAATAAAATGGCGTCAAGAAAAATGGGAAAGGAACGTGGCTGGCCATTTTGTAACGTATTTCATTCATTCATTCATACAAGGGGGAGGGAAAAGGAATGATGTTGATGAATGGCAGACAGAATTCGCGAATGACTGCACATCAACTCGGCAAATTAGCCATTGCTAATCATTATGCGTTAACAGACAGACATACGACGACTATTGAATGGTGTTTTAACTGAGGCTGATAATTAGGCTTTCTTTATCTATTTGAACTTGTTTCGTGTTCTCGAAAGAGGATTTATTTAAACGAACGGATGCTAAATCAGGATTGGGAATTAATAGACTATATTTAGAGATGTCCTTTTAGAAGCTATTGATTCTTAATTAGTTTCATTCAACTTAACTATTGCTTTCCTATCAGATAGAAAATTAATATGAAAGCTCTCTTTGTTTATACTGTAGATGCGAGTGTGATTTAGTAGCTTTTGTACCTTTTGATTAATCAATTTCAGATTAAACGATTTAATCAATTGCATTTTGATATTTTTTGTTTTAAAATTGCTTTCGGTAACTTTTTTAGTTTTTTTTTTTTTTAGTTTAAAATTCATATACCTGGTACCTATCTGATATCGGGGCTTATTAATAGAGATCATGGGTGTCTGTAGCTATTAATCTGTTTAAGGTCTTTTTCGTCATCTGAGGCCATTTAGACCCCGACCCTATTTATTTCAATTGATTGGTATCCAATTCAATTGAAATATAATTATAATGAAGGAATAAGATACTCATATTTAAATACGATATATTAGAGAGTCCAGGTTCATTTATTTATTTCATTTGGTATCCCAATGATTTAAATAAATATTTATCGGACTATCTGGGATCCGAACTAGTGCCCCCGACTTGAAGATAATCAATGTGACATTTGTCTCTCGGTCACGGTGGGGAGGGTGAGGGGGGGGTGTTAAAATAATTGACTTTGATTTTTCATAAGATTTTTTTTGCTAGGTAGAACACCTTCCAGTCGGAAATTGACAGGAGTGTGTTTGAGCCTTTCTATTTGGGGATTCGGACCCTAACGTCCTCTATATGAGTGCAAAATTTTATTTCGAGATTTCAACGAGAAACTTATCAAAAAGAGCGTATTAGACATAACTCCGAAATTATCTATATATCTAGATCTTCTGTATTTATAGATCATTGTAAGAAGGAATTTCTAATGAAAGCATATTTTAATATATTACGAACAGGGCTGTGTATACGATCTACAAAGGGAATAATTTTTACAAAGATAAATTTATTAATATAAAAAATTTCTACTTAATCACGGATGCAGTGGCTGCTAATTTTATAATCTTCCTGATTATTGTAAGAAAGATTTTTTTCATAAAATAATTGCCATTTCCATAGAAATAGATGCTTTAATGACATCCCAGACAGCTTGGAATATTGGAGCAATATTAGAGAAACATTGCGAATCATGCCATATATTGCCAATATTGGCAATATTGCAGCGGCAATATTCAAGCTTAGGCGGACATAGGAATATTGCAGCAACATTGCTGCAATATTCTTATGTCCGCCTATTTCCAACATTGCAGGAATATTGTCAATATTGAGCAAGATTGGCAATATTGCTGCAATATTCTAAGCTGTCTGGGACATGTCTAAATTTAATTGTAAGGTAGACAGGCTTCGAATAATTATGCTTATGAATCATTTCTCTAATAACAAATGATAACCGAATAAAATTTGCCCGAAACATCTTTTGTAATTTTCAATTAATTAGCAAAATATAAAATAAATTAAATTTACAAAGATAAATCTAAGAAAATCTCCACTTTATACATCATACTCTCCTGGGTCCTTTATAAACTGCGAAATTTGAGTGAAATACCTAGGATAAGTCCAGGTTTGAGTGCAAGCTCAACAGGGTATATTATATATATCGTTAATATCTAATATATTATTATATATTGCTCTGTAAATTGTTGTAAATGTATGCAATGACTAAAACACTTTAATGAAAACATACTAATGGATATGCAAATCGTTAGAGCTTATAAATTCCATATATAGTCTACCTACAAGATAATTTGCATACAATATAAAAAAGTATTTTTATTTGTTTCGTTTCTTAAAGAAAGAAATATTTTTTCTTTGAAATTTTAAATTCAGAAGAAAGTATTTGCAGCTAATTAAAAAGGAGGCTAATATACCTTTATATGACTGTTTCTTTCTTTTGTCCAAGGGTCTATAGAAGAAAACAATAAATTCATATATAACTTGAAGATAGTCTTTATATAATAATAATAATATTAAAGCACATGAATAAATTTGGGTTACATGTTAATATGAATTTATTATACTGCATAATCAATAGTTGTATTTAGTAAAAATTTCAAATGAAGATTTTTTACACTTCTCTCAATGTCCTAAATATTAAAATATTAATTTATAAATAAATAATATTTTCTCTATAAATACTAATATAAATATTAAATATAAATCAATTTAATATTTGGTTAAATAAATAGTGGACTTAGTAAAATATTTAATTATTCAAATGCCGATACGACCATATGAATAAAATATACTTGAAATTTATTTATTAATTAAAATATTCTATGGTTTATTTAAAGGAGTGGCAGTTCCCGCTATTTCGCACAGCACACAACTTTCTCTTACCTTCGGTATTCGGAAGTTATGTACTGTGCTTGTCACACCAGATTTTTTGTGTCGACATATATTTAGTTCCTGACGGTACGGAACATTTGAATTCAGATGTGAAATTTATAGGTATGGGAAAATATTTATATTTTGTTACCATGGCAACCATTTCTTCTATCTTTCCTATGAAGTACAAGAGTAAAGTGGTCTTCAGAAGATTTCAATGGCAAAGTGAGAATATACATTGTTTGAGTTTGTTGGTTTTAAAAAAAAAAAAAAAAAGGGGCCCGGACCCTTCTAAGGAGCCAGCACTGGTTGTTCCAATATAGTTGGTCGAATAGTGGGTGGTGGAATGTTTTCTTTTCCATTCCAATTTTTAAAAAAAAGAAAAATTCAAAAATAATTTTTTATAAAAAAAAAAAAAACAACACCACAACCCACGATTTTTTATTTTTCACCCCCCCGCGCGCTCAAAAAGAGAGCGACACGCGCGCGAGAAGTGGGAGAGAGAGTATATAAATTTTTTCCCCCCAGCCGGGCCCCGGAAGGCCCCCCCCCCCTCCTAACGAGAAAATACATTTTAAAGAGGATCTAAAAAATAATTGATTTTTTGAATTTTAAACAAAATCGTTGGAGCGAATTTTGAGAAAATCGAAAAAAAACTGAAAAAATACATCAGTAAAGTTCTAGTACTCTTTGGCCGATCTTGTTCAAAATCTTCGTGTCACGTCCCAGGAGTGTACCTAACTTAAATATAAAATTTCAACCTCCTAGCTCTTTTCGTTCTTGAGATATTTTGTTCACACAAGTACACAGGCAGACAGACCATGTCGCGAAAACCACTTTTTTTTCTTCCCTATAATATATATAATAAAAGAGAGAGAGTTTTTCGATTTGGGGTTTTTGAAACTTTTGGGCCCCCGCACACCAGATTTTTTGGATTTAGGGGACCTCAAAACATGTATATCCATCAAAATCTCGACCCATTTTTGACATGAATCCAATACTTTCTCTCTATATATTTCATATATAGGGTAAGAGAAAGTAAAAATATAACTCAATCATCGAACCTCAATTTCCCCTTATAGATGTTTGCTCACCTATAGTCCGACCTAATATTCCATATGTATATCTAGAGCCATATTTAACTCATTGATAAGATATATAGATGCAGATCTATTTTACAGAGTGATATAAATCCATCAAAAGCTGATGATTTAATATTCCATTGAAGGGGAGTGAAGTTCCTTCAAATGGAAAGATGCTCAAGGATAGCCTTTGCGTGCATTTAGCTTGCTTGCGTGCATGCTCTCTTATAAAAGGGAAATACGTTTATTAATTCTATCTCGCCCTCATCCCCCAACGGCCCTTAGTCCTGAAAAAAAAAAACCCTTGAGCCCGGGCCTAATTCTCCCAACCCTTTGAGAGAGAGAGAGAGCTAAAACAATCAAAAAGGATTTTAGTTATCCGAGCGCATAATATCCTTTATCAGTGAACTGATCTTGCTCATTTTCTCTCCTCCTTGTTGAAAAATTACCCCCACCATTTCGGAGAGGGAGAAATTCCCTTTAATATTGTACTGGATTAAAATCCAACTTGATGATAAAAGGTGCTAACGAGATTTCTAGATTTTAAGCTCTTTCTATGTTCATTTTTTTTTTTTTTTTTTTATTTAAGTAAAATTGCTCAGTGATGATTAATTCAAGCTTTTGCATGTGACTGAGTGGATGGAGTTTTTTAATTGCTTAATGTCGGAATGGGATTTTGTGGGCCTCTTAAACTACCATTAATGAATATCGTTCAATGAAACTGGATTTCTGCTTCTCTCTTTTATATTCCATTTAAATTTTTTTTTTTTTTTTTGCTCATTTTATTTAATAAAATTATTTATGAATATTTTCAGGGTAATTTGTTTGAAATAACACCCCCGAGTTTTCCAAACAGTTGAATTTCTCATTTTATTATCTAAAGTTGGGAATCATTTGAATTAAAACTAATTCATTAATCATAACTTTAGGGTTTTTTTTTTTTTATGACTGAGAAAATTTTCATCAAATCAAGGAATTTTTTTTTTTTGGGTAATAACTTTATCATATAAAACTAACTGTGCGGAAAATTATTTTCAAATTTTCGTAAAAAAAAGGGTTTTTTTTTCTATGGATTCAGTTGTTGAAGTGAAAGAGATGAGGGAATAAAATGGAAATAAAAGAATATTTTGTCGTTTATTTTTAACAAGACGTAACTCGTCTTCTTCCCACACTATTTTAGTATAGTAGTGGTAATCCGGCTTAAACGGAACCGGCCCTGTCTGTACCGGATTACCCAAAACATTTAATATAATGCAAAATTTAATGTTTATCTCTTAACAAAATCTGTAATGACACTTTGATCTCTTAAATTACCAATTGTGACGTGACAACGTCTTACAATGCATGTATAGGGGCCAGTTAGGGAGTCATGTAAAAAAACCTTGGATAAAAACATATGAAAAATTTCTCGTTATTCGCTCGAATAACTTCTCTGTTTAAGAGGTATAATTATTTTGTAGATAACGATTAGAAAGAATGATTACATTCTTCAGCTAAAGATTTCATCATTTATTTTTTTCTTAGTATTTTTTTTTTTCTGCAATATCTCGAAGTGGCTTTTCAACACGCCGGATTAACCGGTATGCCCAAGTCCGGATTAGCAAGACTCTTCTCTACTAATAATTTTCTAACTCTGTCCTTGCTAAAGCTCTTGGTTTTGAGCTTAGTACCATCCAAAGAGATAAACCAAAGTGGACAAAAATTAATTAAAAAACAAAAAAGACTTCCCAGATAGCACAGTACGTCTTATGTACGTACATAAGACGCACAATTCTCGTCTTATGTACGTACATAAGACGTACTGTGCTATCTGGGTTGTGACTAGTCACACCAGAATATTTATATTTTATTACCATGGCAACCATTTCTCCTATCTTACCTATGAAATACAAGAGTAAAGTGTCCTTCAAAAGATTTCAACGTTAAAAATGAGAATATACATTTTAAAGAGCTTTTAAAAAATAATTGATTTTTGAATTTTAATCAAAATCGTTAGAGAAAATTTTGAGAAAATCAAAAAACAGAAACACTACATCAATAAAGTACTAGTACTTTTTGGCCGATTTTGATTAAAAGCTTATTTTCACGCCCTTAGTAGGTGCCTAAATTAAATATAAAATTTCAACCTCCTAGCTTAATTCCTTCATGCTTTAAATTGAACACAGACACACAAGCATTCAAAAACCACTTTTATGAACTCAGGGGACCTCAAAACGTGTATATCCATCAAAATCTCGATATCGAATTTTTGACATGAATCTCTCTCTTGTTATATTATACATATATAGAAAAGAGAAAGTAAAAAGTAATATAATTTTACACTCAGGAATGAAAGTTGGAATTCCACCAGCCATAAAATAAGTCATTATAATATTTATAAATGAATAAGCTAATATATTTTTTTGTAATAGTGAAACTTCT